>CALNXK010000302.1:172500-345000 GCA_942486035.1 Porites lobata
TTTGATGTTGTCACTGTCATTGTCGTTGTGGTTGTTTAAGCTCCCTATAATCCTTGCTGGAACACTAATGATTGATCTCTTTGTGGATAGAATCCCTGTTTGGATGCACGCCATATGAAAATCTGGAACCTCAACAAGAGCTGCCATAAACTTCCATCCTTCCTTGTTGTTGGTCCTCAGAAGACAGGAACAACAGCACTGTACACATTTCTCAAAATGCATCCTGATATTTTGAGCAGTGAGCAAAGTATCAACACTTTTGAGGAGGTACAGTTCTTCAACGGACATAACTACAACAGAGGTGTTGACTGGTGAGTGAAGTATGCTCTTATTTCCTTAGATAAGCATCCATTCTCCAGTTCCTCCTAGGAGTGGTATGCGTGCCCTACTCAGAATTTCGAAACCCTCTGTTTCACATATTGAGGAGGAAGCTCTGTCCCTGTCTGTATTTTCTACTACTGTTAGTTATTGATTTTGTGCTTATCTGTGTTGGCATCAAAGTCTCAATCCATCTGTGTTTTGTTTGTCGCCATTATTTTTATCTGTCTTATGTTGCCTCAAGATAAGGCCATGTCACTTGTCAGAATTTATGCTAACTGGACCTCATGTTTGAATAATAAGCACTTGCAAATGTACTCTCTCATAAGCTCAACCCCCTCCCTCCTCCCTCTCTGCCAAAAAAAGGAACAGTAATAGGGAATAGATTAACAGCAACAACAACAATTACAGCAAATAGAAAAAGAAAATGGCAACAAACACAAAACTTAAGTGAATACATGTGATCTATGTTCTTGTAGGTATATGGATTTCTTTCCTGATGTTACCAACAAGAGCAATACCATCTTGTTTGAGAAGAGCGCAAATTATTTTGACAGCAAAGTAACACCATTGAGGGCTCATGCTCTGCTGCCAAAAGCTAAGATCATCACTATTTTTTTCAATCCAGTAAAGAGAGCTTACTCTTGGTACCAAGTAAGTTTGCTATGATAGCTGTATAGGGTATGACGTGTGATGATATAATTCAGTACAAGTTACATCAGAGCTTCTCTTTATCATTATTTTATTTTTCTAGCTTTTGTCAATTGTTGGCATGGTAACTGTAACAAGCCAGTCAACTATGGGACTATAAAGGACCCCACCCCCATGAGAAATGGACCACACCACCAGGTTCACCTCCCTTAGTGTTTTTTAACAACAGCATGGGTTCTTTCATTGGTGTGGCAAAAACTCAGACCCTTAAAATCTGTTGTGAAATAACCCCTTTTCATGCTCAAAGATCAATAACTTGGAAGAATTTAGGGGGCCACCGATAACAAGTTTGACATGCTGGTCACCACTTGGCCACGCTGGCTACCTAGTGTCAATTTCATGGCAGTTAACTGCAGCTAAGTACTGAATACTCAGTTCTGACGGATATATAAATTTAGGGGGGGGGGGATCCAGACCCCTCCTAAATCCTCTCCTCCCCCCTCCCCCCCCACACACACACTCTGGATCTGCCACTGCCTTCTTCATAATTTACTGCTTCTTAGACCCGTTCCACTATATTTTTGTTTCTTTTAGCACATGAAAAGTCACGGCCTGGCTGCAGCACAAATTCCATTCTATAAAGTTTTGACAAGTGTAAATACCACAGAGAAAAGGGAAGTCAGAGCTCTTGGTCAAAGATGTTTAACACCTGGATTGTATGCTGAGCATTTAGAGAGATGGTTGTCGTACTACTCACCTTCCCAGGTAACTATACTGTACCGAATTTTGTTTCTTCACGAAAGTAAGCGAGGCTTCCAAAAGCCTAGTGTGTACTTAACGATTCTTTAAAACAGAACAGTCAAGCGACAAGCTCATTAGATTTTTCGACTCGACTCTTGATTCTTCAAATTGAGACTCAATTTATTCTCAAGGCTCGATTCTCTGAAGTTTTGAGATTCGAGAATTGAGTCTTGAGTCAAGAGGAGCGAGAGGCTAGTGAGTGTCGACTTATTACTTTTGAGTGGTATTGTACTGCACACGTGTTTAAATCCTTTTACTCCTAACTGAGTGGCCAAAGTAAAAATTGCCCCTAAATTTCAAATTTCCTTTTTAATGTAAAATTGTAAGAATTAATGTAGTACTAAGCAAAATTTTTGCAGAAAAGGTTTCCACCATAGGATTTCCTCCACTGATTTGAAAAGTAAGATTGACAGAACTTCTTATAACTTGGTCCAGGGGTTAAGTGGGCTGAGATTTATAATAAGCTTTCATAATGGACACCTTGCATAAAAGCCATTTACAGTGTGAATTTCATACCAGCTTTTAATTAAAACAATGACTGTTTTATGTTTTTAGATTCTTATCCTTGATGGTGATAAACTAAGGAATCGTCCTGCAGATGTAATGCTGGAGGTGCAAAGGTTTCTTGGTGTTAGTGTGTATGATTACAACAAACGACTTAGGTATGTCTGTTAACACTGTTAATAATTATTTTTTAAATTATATTTTCCATTACATTTTAAAGTCCTGCCTTGTCAAATGGATGTTATTCTTGATCTTCTCCCTACCCCTCCCCCCAAAATCTAGATGTAGGATTAATTATAGCTTGGCTAAAGAGTTGCACTTTTTATCCTCCGTTATAAGTGTTACTTTAATGTCAATTGTTTTCTTGTCATATTACTATTATTAGACAAGATATTTCAAATGGGTTTCAAATATTATTTTATTCACTGCTCTTTCAGATTTGACAAGCGCAAAGGATTTTATTGCCAGGTGACATCTCATGGTGGCACAAATTGTCTTGGCAAAGGTAAAGGTCGGCACTATGGGCCCATGGATGCAAAATCTCAGCGTTTCTTAGAAAGTTATTACAAGCAGCCAAACAAAAACCTTGTGGACTTGCTTCAGCAATTAAAAAAACCTCTTCCAGAGTGGCTAAAACCGAAGAGATAATTAAGTCGATAGCTAGTCAGAATTTTATCTTTTTCTCAATCTCGTAAGAGAAGCAATTTTCAATTTTCTTATGACTGAAGTTCTTAAATGTTATTTTTAATGATAATGTCAGGAAACTCACAAATAGCAGAGAATGAGAATTTATATGTGTATGATAATAAGTGATCTTTTCTTTACAAATCGCAAAAGTTTTGAGGCCCACTGATTATTCCTCAGAGCAAATATATACCTACCAAACTTATCTAAACTTTTGAAAACTTACAAAAGAGTAACAAATGTATGCATTTTATGAGTAACATTAATATTATTACCGGTATCCCATTATACCTGTAACTCTCAAAATCTGACTAGTAAGTCTTCTTTCTGGCTGCTATCATGTCCTTATACGTTATTTAAGAGAATTGAAAGGTATAATCAAGATAACATCCTCCAGCCGATACATTTGTCAATTCTCGTCACCTCAGTCTGCAGGACAATGTTTTGATCTTACAAGGAAAAGTTACATGCAGATCACTTCTGAGAGTGCATGTGAAAGGCTTAACTTTTGAAGCTAAACTGATCCAGAAGGAATTTATATTCAGTTTGTTGGTGGGAAATTTTTTACAGCCATTTAATCCCCTTTAAACCCTAAGAGTGATCAGCATCAAATTTCTCCTTGTAATATCAATGCTTTGAAAAACAGAGTGGTCATGAGAATTACGGACATGATCACACAAGACGAATTTGCTTGATATTTTATCAACTTCTCCGCACTACTTCTGTAGAAAATGAATAGGGGCAACAAATGAGAATTCAAATTTTGATCTTGGGGTTTAATAGGTTAAGGTATGCGAGATATCTATCCCTTTTTTCTTAACATTAGTATATGACTCTATGATATGCATTATAAAATTATAGTACTTGGGAAAAATGACACTTGGTCTGATTAGAGTTGAACATATAAAAATATAATACACTTGATATAAATACCCCTTTATCACCTAGCCAGAAGGAAAATGTTTACACTTTTTTTAACTCAAAACAATAAAATAATGTTAGAAATAATGGAATTAAGATTAATATACTTTAAGCAGCTGAAAATTAAGGTTAAATCTAGCTAAATAAATTCTTCATAATATACATCTTAAGTAAAATTCAAATCAGTATTTTTAAGTGCTGCGATTTTGTTTTGGAGTTTTTTGCATGACTGTGAGCTTTTGAACGGCTTCAAAAGCTCAGATATGGATCAACTCATTTTTGCACTGATCGATATTTAGATCTGGGGTTAACAGTGGTAACTTGCGTGACGGCGATTAATTATAATGATTAATTATAGTAAGCTGTGTGCAAGTTTATAGGAAAATATAATAAGTGAATTTTATGCAAACTGAGCAAAAGAGGAATTTTCAGGTTGTATTCAATCGTTCACATTCGTTTGTTCACATTAATTTTTACCTGTCAGTCAAAATCTTTCATCAGTATATTTTTTACTTGCCAAGTTTCAGCTTGTGAGCTGCAACCTTTCTCTTGCCATGATTTGGCAAGTGACTTTCAGTATACTCACAAACTGCCAAAACTGTGTTCAGCCACCTCATTTAGAATAGTGGAAGATGATGTTTCTCTCAAGAACGAAAATGGCCATTGATATGACCAAAAATATCTATTATTCAAAAAGTTATATTATTATAAATGTGTATGTGTATACAGCTTCATTCCAGGGTACAGACTATCCAAAAAATTAATAAATAATTAATATATTATTTATTCATGCGTTAACCAACCAACGTTTTGTATTTTTTCGTACGTGGTATTTTGGCCCATATATTAGACATTAATGTTCGTCATTTTAATGTGGTTTACATTGTTTCAAAACCTTAACCGCTGCATGCAAAACACTGAAAGTGTATTTGACATGCATTTTTAAACATTTATTTTCTTTTAGTTGCAATTACCATTTTTTTGTCTACAAGTCAGGATTTACTAGACATGTGTCAATAATATTTAGTGACATTGTTTTAAAGTAATGTCAATCCCTTGTAATCTAGCCGTTAACTGTATGAACTTACAATTTTTTGGGAGGTCTTGATTTTTTCATGAAGCATTCTTGGAAAGTTACTTGTATTTTTGGCCTTGCAAGGGTTACTTTTATTTTTTTACCAGGAGTTAATTTAGAGCAATTGGTGGATTTTTAAGTTAATTTGGAGGACAAGTAAGATGTTGAGTATGAGAATGTATTAATTTTTTTAATCAGAGTTCATACAGTTTACACTTGTCAGCAAAGAGTGAGTGAGTGTCTGGGAACACAAATTCATTTCGGTCTAGTCCAAAGTAAAACTCACTGTTAAACAATTTTCACTTCATTTACCATGTTTACATTTTAACGTAGACATGGTTTACATTTATGCATTCATAGTTTTACGAAAAAAATTGTACTGTTCTCCTTGAAATGTCTATTGGAGACTGAGGAGGCACATAGTCCTAAATTATGGCCTTCATATAAACTTCAGTTGATTTTTTCCAATATAGTTATTATGGGTGAAATATTTTTTCAGTTGATGTTGACTACAGTAACAGTAGTTCTACAGTTGGAGATCTACAGTAGGGGGGATCTCCCCTCCCCTGCCCCCATTATTTTTTCTTTTTACATCAAGATCTGGGCCAGCAGGGCTGAGACACTGAGATAGCTCACTTTGGAAAAGAGTGATAGCCTGGGAACGAAGTCGCGCCGCAAGCACTTATGGGATTATTTGGGGGGACGCGGTAAAAACAAACATGGAGGAATTGAGTGCGGAATGTGATTGTAGTGATGACAGCAAGATTTTAACGGAAGTAGATAGTAATAAGATCAAAGTTATCGAAACTAGAAAATCAGAAAGCACATATCTAAGAGAAGAAGATGTACCTGGAGCAATTTTACCTCGAAAAATACCAGAAGAATGTACCGTAAAACAGCTGCAGCGATGGCTCCTTTGCCGTGGAGCTAAAACAACTGGGAAGAAAATGCAGCTTGTTCAAAGGTAGGAGAACTTAAGGGCCATTTGAAAACTTCTTATTACTGCCCCTGTTCTTTTCGTTCGTTATTAAGCCATGATATTCCAAGAATATCGCCTGTACCTACTTTGGTATTTTTTTTTTTCGTTTTAGAGTAAAGGACTATATTGCTGGTGGACTAAGCTCTAAGATTAAGGACCCTGATGGTGGAATTCATTTAGCGAAAGCTAAAGCTAGCCTGGGACTCATGGAGGAAATTAACGCCAAGAAACTCAAAGAAAACTTTCCAGTAGATGGCTTTACAGAAGATTTAAATATTCTACCTGCCATATCATTTGGTACAATATGGAGGTATATGATTGAAGAAAGTGATGCTAAGAAGCAATTATCCACTGCTAAACCTCTCGTCAAGGGATACAACTTTTTAAATCTGGCCATGTCCTTAGCATTAAATGCAGGAGTCTGACGGAAAATTTTACATAAAAAGTCAAGTTCTTCCATCAATGAAAAAGACTGTTTTGTATAATTGCTATATTGTTTTGAACAAATGTGGCAAGGTGATGACAGCTTATGATGGTTGCCCAGCTGGAATAGATGGCAGATGTAACCATGTAACTTCAACACTGTTTGCACTGGAAGAGTTCTTCAAACAAAGTAAAGCACCTGTGAATCCTTCCTTAACACCTGCAATATCATGCACTTCAAAGCCATGTGTATGGAATGTCCCAAGAAAAAGGAAAGTTGACAACCTGCCAATTTCACAGGCCAAATTTAGAAAGCATCAGCATGGAAAACCTCACAAAAGTGAGGATAAAGCTCTACCATCAACAAGGGATGTCAGGGCACCACACCAGCAGAACCCAAGTCTAAACACTGATGCTAGCAATTTGTTACATCATGTCAAGGAAATTGAGAAAAAGACAGGCAAAAAGATGGCACTGAGTCTAATTCTACCACAGAAAACTTTGGAGGAGAATAAAGAAAGGATTTCAGTTGAACATAATTATTGCACACCTCTGACTCCCATTGAACCTGTTGAAACAGAAGGAAACATTTGTACAGTGTCAACTGAACTGTTATCACCAGTGAAGTGCCATCCAGTGAGTTTGGAAGAAATAAAGGAAAGATGCATAAAACTTAAGAAAAGGCTTTTTGTCGATGAAAAGGATGTTGATCGAATTGAAAAAGAGACAGTGGGTCAATCAGCAAATGAAAACTGGAATCTGCATCGAAAAAAATAAGAATAACTGCGTCAAAATGCCATCGAATTGCCACTTTGCAAGCAACTACCTCCCCAACAAAGGCCATTGAAGAGGTCTTACATTACAAGCAGATACCTCAAACAAGGGCAATGAAAGAGGGTTTGTCAAGGGAAGGTGCTGTTATTGCTGAATACATCAAATCAAAGAAACTGGACAATCAAAATGTAATAGTGCAACCATGTGGACTTTTCATCAGCAAATCTCATAATTACCTCGCCGCATCTCCAGATGGCTTAGTATACAATGCTGACTCCACTGAGCTAAATTCAAGTGGACTTGTTGAAATAAAAATTGTCTTCCTAAAGGAGAATGAGACTTTGTACCAAGCACTTGTCAGAAAAAGAATCTTTCTTCCTGGTTCAACGGATGGACACCTGGTCATCAACCAAAAACACAAGTATCACTATCAAGTGCAGCAACAGATGTTTGTTGCACAGAAATCATGGGTTGATCTGGTGGTAAAGGGAGTTAAAGATCTTCCAGACAGATCAATTGTAGACACTGATGGTGTTTTCATTTCAACAGTCAACTTTAATCGTGAATTCTGGACCTCAGTACTTCCAAAACTTGAGGCATTTTATAATGAGCACATTCTTGTAGAACTTGCTTATCCGCGTGTTAAATTTGGTCTTTCAAGATTAGACTTGAGAGGCTGTTGATGACATACATAATACTAATTTGCTAATCTTGTACGTTATTGAAGTTGCTTCAGGAACATTGTCACTTGTAACAATATAGGCAATTGTAACAGACCTTTTCCGGCATTTGGGTATTGTATTTTGGTCTGTCCCAGCCTCAACAAGAAGCAATTGCTATTAATCATGGGTACAAATTCAGAAAATGTCTCTAAGAAAATGCCTCTAAGGTACATTAATCTAAAATGATATTCCAAACCCATTGTTTACTTTAATGAAATCTTTACTGTGGATGGCTTATTTAAAAGTGAAGGAATTCAAATATCCAGGACATAGTAACGATCAAAGTGTAAAGGAACAGTCTTTCATATTATTGGAGTTGAGAAAAATTTAGAGAGGTTATCATTCAATAAAATTCCAGTATCCACTTTGAAAAAATTATGTTTTTATCAAATCCATTTTGAGATCACTGGTTATCCTTGAAATCTGTTGGCTCTAAGCAGTGTGATTTATTCCTGAATCGCACTATTTTTGCTGTAAATCACTTCTTTTTCTCAGCTAATGAGAATGGGACAGTAAAATAAAACAATAAGATTTCCAGGTTAAAGTATCTAATTCAATTTCAGTAAAATGAAAGACTAAAAAGCCATTTTGTGGCAAATTTTCCAACTATTATTGCCAAAACTTTGTTGTTTGTTTTTTCAAACAATCGACGAATTTAAAAAGTGAAATATCATTGCAATTTAATCAATGAGAGGTGGCAAAAAGTTTGTAAGTGCCCCTATGATTATAAACATGTCACTAGCAATAGGGGCCAATGTTATGGGAATCCTGCTGTCAAAAATATGCCAGTTTTTCATCCTCTCAATGCATCTCTCTACATGTATTCTTAGGCTAGCAACTTTTTTGTTGTGTGCCATTTCTTCCTCACTGAACTGAGTTTTTCCTTTAAGAAAAGAGGGTATGTTTACAGTTACCCCCTTTGCAGCAAAGTCATCTTGTATGTCAAATCCTTTGTCTGCCATGACATCATCCCCATGGTGTAAGTAGTCAATCACATTGGACATTTTGGTGAGCTCCTTGTCACTTATGCTGCCAGTGTATAGCTCGCTTAAAAATCCCAGGGCTCCAATAGGCGAAAGACCAACAAGTCCTTTCATAGTTGTTGTGCCCTTGTATGAAGAATAACACACTGACTGCATGTCAAGTGATGAGGGGCTCTCTGCTCGAATTTCAACAGCATCGATTATTAGAACTGTTCTTGGATAAAGTTCCTTAAAAATTTTTGGCATGTGCTCATGTAAAAGCTCTCTCCTGGGAAGGCAAATTAAAGGCTCCAGTTCAATCCTCATAAACCGAACCCAAGTGTTAAATACAACAGACACAGTAGTTTCAGAAACATTGAATCTGTGGGCAAGATCCTTTTGTAACAAGCCAAGCCTAAGTCTCATCAGAGTCAACACAAACTCTTCAAATAATGTAAGTGCTCTAGGTCTACCTAGCTTTTGCTCGGAGCCAATTCCTTTCTTTTCATAACTGCCATAGTTCAGGTTCTGTGCTTTCTGATTGACCATATCATAAAGAAGCATAAGTGCATCCCAGTGTGGAAGACCTGTGTAAAATTCAACATCTTCATCATTGCCCTTAAACTTTGAGATGTCAAATTTCGGATTTTTCACTAAATGTTGAAGTCTCTTTGTCGCGCTCGATAACTCGTCTCTCTCCCTTGCTACCTTGTCCTTCTTCTCTATGATTTCTTTAAGTTCCGATTCAATTTGATCCAGTATTTCTACAGTGATTTCAGTTTGCGTCGCAGCATCGCAGAAAGAAGCTTGAATGGTTTCCTCATGATCAATGTCAAAAAGAGGACCTTGGTCTATTTCGGTAGTAGAAACATCGGCTTTCCTTTTCTTACCTCCTACGTTTGTAGTCGATTCCGTCCGGGACAAAACCCGCCGCTCTGTTTTCTTTTTACTCCAAGGAAATATCGATGGAAGGTGTTCTCTGCTGAGCTTTTTACCTCCGGTCCAGTGAGCAGAGCAAACGCGTGTGCTGTCGGACTCTAACTTTAAATTATCGTTCCGAAGTAAACGTATATATTCCCGGCGAACACTTTCTTTTTTGGGTATTCGATAAAACGTCATTCCAGTAGAGTTCCTGAAATTATTGGTGCACAAGGGCACACAACAACTCCTGTGTTTAGGCATAATTTAAGATGGCTGGCTTGAGCGTCCCCCCAAATAATCCCATAAGTGCTTGCGGCGCGACTTCGTTCCCAGGCTATCACTCTTTTCCAAAGTGAGCTATTAGACCATGATCAGGCTCACCAGCTTGTGTGTGTTTGGGAAAAATTTTGGGGGCGTAGCAGTCAGTGTGAGACGGCTTCATCAAAGAGAACAATGGGGCAAGAAAGAGGCATTTCCTCACACCATTCTTTTTACTGGCCTTGCTAGCTGACGCTGGTAGCTCTGTGGCCAAAATTTTCACTGTACTGGCACAAGTAAATCTGATCATAGGCTACACTAAGATAAGTCTTGGCCAGAGAGTTGGCCTTGAGTTATAATTGAATGTAAGGCTAGGGTTTATGCTGTTCAATTTTGTATTTTTGATATTGCTTATTTTTGCTTATCATTAGGGTATCATACTTTTTGGCTATATATGTAACATATATTGCCTGCAAAATAGCAGGGTGTTGAAGGGGCAGTATCACTGGAATTCATCCAGATATTGGTGGAACTATTAAGCTAGCATTATGAAAAAAAGGCCCGACTAATGTTTCAACGCAGTAACCTATTCCGGTCCTCAGTAGCCTGCGGATAGAGCTACCTCTCCTTGCTTCTCCCCATTAGGGATATTCTGGAGTGACAGAAATGCCATACTAATGACTTAAAATCTGTAGAATCTGATCTTTAAATACAGCCATTTCTGTTGTATTTTGATTCCAGAAATAGCTTTCTTTGTGACACTGCCTCATCAAAATGTATAATTGTCAGATAGTTTATCATTCATGTGTACCTCTTTCAGACAAGGTGCATGTACTTCAGAAGAACATGCTGTGGGAGAGGACTGTAGGAATAAACAATAATTATTTTGTTAGTTTTCTTTGTAACCAAGAGAACTATTTTTATAACATCTCAGAGAATAAGAAGATACTGTGTGGTGAAAAAATAAAAGGTGAAGTGTATGTTTGCCATTATCATTGTGTCCTGATTAAAAATATTTTTCCGGTCTATAATTTTAATTATTAAATTTGTCAGAATTAATGTCATGAGTCAATTCTTGAGGTGCGTGTATATATGTGGTTGGTGTCCACCAGTTGCCTAGCAACAAAGCAATGACAAACAAACTACAACAGTGAATTTAGCGCTTTCCCACGAATCATAAGAATGCAATGAGTATAACAGTAATTTTTATTTCAAATTACAATTCATGATGGAAGGTATCATTATTACACAGTCATTTGCGAACAAAAATACATTGTTTTTCTTTTCACATTTTTTACTGATCTGACTTGCACTGGGATGCTTTCCGTCATATCTCCGTAAAACATTCTTGGCTCCGTTATTGTTGTTGATATAAATAAACAGGAATTTTTACTGTTATTTGGCAACCGCATGCCTCATTAAAACACTGTTTAGTTTCTCTAGTTTCTTGATATCCTGTTGATGTTCTGTCCTATATTTCAAACACTGAAAGAGTAAGAGAAAATAATAATTATTATTGATAAAATGATATGTGTTACCACGGGTTTCAATAAGCACCGACGGCCGACAAAACACATCGGCTTCTTTGCTCATAGAGGTCGGCTACTCTTTTACAGAAAGAAGAAGCAACTAGTTTGAATAACGGTTTAAACAAAAAATATATCATAAAATCTAAATGAAAACGTAATTATGATTTGTTTTCCGAAAGGAAAAGGAACGTTATGCTTTAGTCATGTGAACGCTATAGTTCAGTCATTTTTTCAACAGTTTCTTACAGGTTTATGCATAATTTGTTTATGTGCAAAAGCACGTAATTTAGTTTTCATCATTTGTTCAATACTCGTAGGAATTGATTGTGTGACTGGTAAATTGAAAGCTACATTTTCTTGAATGAAAAAGACGCTCTTTTGTTCTCAAATTTAGTCACCAGAACGCTGAAAATCGCATTTTTAGGGCTTTGAAATTTCAAAATTTTCTGGGGCAGAACGCGCTTTGACTCCCCCTCCCCCCCCCCCTACAAAAGGGGACCAACCACCCCTTTTTGATACAGTCGGTTACTCTATCCAAACTGCTGGCTACTTCAATTTTTATTGAAACCCCTGTGTTACAAGGGCAACAGGAGCGTAGCCAGCCCTTAGACCTACAAACTTTTGGTTTGATCACTTAACTGCTTGTAGTAAATTATTCATTGTTGGGGTGAGCTAAAAAGCTTAATAAGGCTTCAATGTGTTGGTGAAGTCAGTGCGTACTAGTCATGTGTGCAATTTTCAGGATATGTGGAAATGAAAGTGAGCCAGGCCTACAACTAGTTGAAAAGATGGCGACGCCCCTGGCTAAGGAGAAAAAGAGAGCACTTCAAACTTAACCCTTTTATTTCCAAGGGTGCCTAACATGTACAGGGTTCAAACAAAAAATTGCAACCATTTTTCAAGGACTTTTCAAGGGCCACATTAGATTTTCAAGGACCACCTTCTAGGAACATAATTTCACAGACTGTACATAAATGTACCTTCCCAGTCTATTCTAATAAGGCTTTAAGGGCTTGAATTGTTTGCTTCACCATCTTGTAAAAATTTTTCAGTTCACTTGTCTTAAATTGATAGTTAATTAATGCATAAAACATTGAACACTTTATGTAAATAACCTTTAAATTCTCTGAGCTATGATTTATATTTTGTCTCGGACAACCAAAAAGTACCAAAAAACACTTTCCAGGCCACCACATTCAAAGTTGAAGAAAATTCATGGACTTTTCAAGGACTTTCCCTAAAATTCAAGGACTTTTCCAAGACTGTGTGAACCCTATTTTCTCCTTACATCAACAATACTTATCAAGCAAAAAGGTTATACAACAGTCACCAAAGGGGAAACGCTTTGGTCATTCATCAAAATAAAATTGTCTCAGCTAATTATTTCTGAAGTGTATGAAGATCAGTCTAGAGAATTATTTTGTGTGTGCTTATTGGGGCTAAGGATTAATGCTCCTTTCCATATGATTGGTGATAGAATACTACAGGTATTTAGCCTTGGAAACATGTGTATGGTGTCTTTTTGACTTGTTTTTAAACACCGTTTTCTCCATCTCGACAAGTCTTGTATTTAAACATTCACAAGTAATTTCCTTTGTTGCCATGGCCCAAAAACGACATTGTCTGGGGAAGAGGGAGACTGTTGTCCCAGATTGTTAAGTAAATGTGTTTGCAAATAGAAAGAAGGGGGCAATTATGGAATACCTGACCACTTAGAGGCAGAACTACTACCTTGACACTGTGGTCCCGAAGTCGTTGAATAAGAATGTTAAAAACAAGCAGTTACATGAAAATGATGAACAAGAATGTTAAAGACAAGCAGTTAAATGGACTGCTACCTTGGTCTGTAATCCTGTAGTCAATGAACAAGAATGTTAAGAACAAAACGTTAAACTGCAGTCTCAAAATATTGCCGGATAATGGGTCAAATATTTAAATGAAGTTTAACTTAATCTGCGGTTTAACAAATCTTTGAACTTCCAGATCTCTTCTTTGGTGGGTTGTTTTAAGAAGATAAATGCTTGTCTAGTTTTCTCTATGTGCTTTCATCAAACTGTTCACAATAAAATGATGATGTTTTGTTAAACACTGGCTAAGTTACGTTTAAATATTTGGCCCAATAAGTTTAGTACAAAAGGCTGCAGATTTATTTTAAACTGCGGTGGTTGGGATTTGTGGATTAAAGACATGACGGATACATGAGATGTACATGTGTATAGTGTGCTTGTTTCACTTCATTACTTCGTTTATTGAAATGTGTAAATTATAGATTACTCTGGGACTGTAGTGGCAGATTTTCTTGGTTCAATGTAAGTGGACGGGTATTCTTAATCTAGCTAAATTCGATCCATGTTGTTTACTTTCTTTCCGAGTAATTATGATTGACCGAGTAACTTTCTCGGTATATACTGTTATTTTCCTGTAAACTGATTGGTCACCTGTGTCTAGGTGGCCCGGGTTACAGAAGTTGCACTGTTAAAATACCATTTCAAAAATTTTTTACGCTTCAGTACCCTGCATTCAAAACTTTCACAATTTTTTAAGTGCGACCTTAAATGCTCAGTACTGAGCGAGTGACCTGCTTGCTACATAGACAGGTATATAAAATAAATAAACCTAACAACTGGGCTGAAAACCAGTATCAATTTTTACTTCCAATAATGAGTTCGGTGTTCGGTGTTTTGGACTGTGAGGAAAATTCAAACTTAAGCTAAGATAGCGTCACTTTTGTAGGAAAGAAATAAATACTCACAACTTGGTCGTCAGTTCCTTTGAGCACAAGTTTTCCATCGCAATGACGATACTTTATAACAAAACGAAACTGAAATAAAGAAAAAATCACTTAACAACACGTCATCTTGAAGTAGCTTCATAAAAAAATTAAACACGTGCAGCGAAATATAAATAAAGGCTGGCTTCGAAAAGCTTGTCAGAATTAAAATATTCTTACCTTATTAGGTTCAGCGATGCATAGCTGTTCAACAGCCGCTGCAAATTCATCCCAGGAGTCAAAGTAAACCATAACTTCTTGTTCCTTTGTTCGCTAAATCAAGTCTCACGTACAAACCGCCATCTTTGAAGAATTTTGTGCTTGCTGTTTTAAAAAACTTCTTCGTATAGGTTACACTGGAATGTCTCAAAATTAGCAACGATTGCATAAGTACAGCGGTAGTGAAGCTTGTGCATATATGCCAAATGTACTGTCCCCAGAAAAAGCGATCTTTGATTTTACTTTTCTTCAAATTCTTTGAAACAAGTAAAATTTTATGTTTGATTCAATGACATGTTTTCACTTTTTATCTCTGCGTGAACGTTTCTTTGCTGACTTCGAAGTTTTAGTTTTCAACGCAAGGCCTTCTGGGTAGTGTGTTTTGCTGATCATGTGCCACGCATATGATATGAATTTCTCCACGAAAACAAACGAAAAATGTCGATAAAAGAGCTAAAAATAGTATAAAATTAAAATGGCGAGCTGTATGAAAGGATGTTGGGGCATTTTTAGTGAAGAATTTCGAAAGTTACGTCGGCCAGCTCATATTAGAGGAAGGTAAGCTTAGAAAAATAGTTTGTTGCAAGAGTGTAAGCTTGTTAAGCTTATTAAAATATATTGAAACTTCGATTCGTCCAGTGTTTTTTAAAAAACGTATCATTCCTTAATAGACGTTTTTATTAATTGTCACAGAACTTACAGACGTGCAAGATATAGCGAAAAGGAACTTAGTATCGAGGTACTTAGAACTTTTCCTTTTTTTAATATTTCAAGCAAGCTTATGTCACCAGTTTTTGGAGCCCACCAAGTTTTGACATCTTAAAACCTTTGCGAACTTTAACAGTGAAAAGACATGCAAACTATTTAGAGTAATGTGCTCCCACTAGGGTTAGAGAGAATTTTCAGATCAGGATGAGCAAATCGGCTGTTTTATGGTGGTAGCCTGAGACAATAGCTGACATTTTGTGATGGCACCAATATATGGTTTCCCAGCGAAATGACATCTGAGGAAAGACTGTGGAAATTAATTGAAACTAATGACATTACATGGACCACTCGGATCTGGGTAGTGCTTCTGATTGGTTGAAGCAACACAACCAGTCAGAAGCACTAACTGGATCTGGGTAGTGATAGGTATACAGTATGAATTTCTGCAGTCATTCCTTATATGTCATTTTGAGTGGAAATCAGTGGGGTGATGAAAAAGTGGGTTGTTTTCTCAGGCTAATGTGGCCAGCTAGAGTGTAGACTTCCTGGCCACCATGATTACAAATTATTCCATGCAGCCAAACCTGAATCTAAATTGCAATCTGCAAGATGAATTTACATGAAACCTTTGATTGACAAAGAAGTCAACAGATTGCTGAAAATTATTTTGCTTACTCTAAATATAGTACTTGTTACAATGGTTTAAGACTTTGTGTTTGTGCAATCAGCTTCTTTTATTATTATTATAGATGCTGAGATTGTATTTTGCTTCCTTTTCAGTTTGAAAACTTGATAGATGAGGTAATATTTCTTTATTAGCATGTAATTTGAGTATTTTTTTGTTTTAGCTTAATCCTAGAGGAAAAAATCAAGTATTCAACCAAAGGATTTTCATTGGGAGGGTATTTGAAAATCATGGTTGTGTCGTCAATGATACATGAAAATATTGCTGGAAACAAAAAATCGCAAACAAAGGAATCGTCGCTTAAGCTCTATTTATTCAGAACCCTTCAGAATGTTTGGGGTTTTAAGCAGACAAGACTTTCTTGCTCGGTTTGTAATTTCCTTGTCAAGTGATTCGGGTGTTTTATAATTTTTCATTTCCTCGGGGTGTACTATTTGTGCTATGATCGTGTTTGTTAGCTGTTTTTCAGCGCATCAGAATGTGTGCACTATATTATACAGTGTAGTTGTAGCACTATATTAATATCTTTATCTTTATATGAATTCAAGGCTGTGCTCTAAAAAAAATTGAAAAGAGCCCAGTGCTCTGAACTTGCGAAATACAGTGTGCCCAGCATATGATTTCTATGAAAAAGCTAAGATTTTCTAGTCACACGAGAACAAAAGTTAGGCAGCCCAGGCCACCAGGCTCTGCTAGAGCACAGCCTTGGAATTAATAATTGAAAACTTATCACTTTTAATTTATTTTGTAGGAGGACTTCAATCCTCGCCCCAGGTAAGTTCGTTGATCCATCCATCCATCCATCCCTCTTACCCTCCCTTCCTTCCTTCCTCCCTCCTTCCCTCTGTCTGTTCGTCCCTCTGTCGGTCTGTCCATCCCTCTGTTTGTCTATTCATTCATGACTATTTTGACTCCCAGGAAATGCCAGGGCACTCTTTGCTTGCTTACCATTTTCCAGTTTTGGCTGGCCAGACCAGTCCAGTCCTAGGAGAACTCCACCCTTAACTAGAAGGACTAACCAGCCACATCAGTTTATTCTTAATTAGCATGCACAACAGTAATAGAACTTAGTTGAAATATGGAGAAAGTACTACACTGTCTTGAACCTCTCCACAATGGCCACCTTGGGGACAGAAGAAAGTGGCCATTATAAAGAGGTTACCATTGTAGAGATAGGTTTAAACAAGAGTCAATGTATGGACTGTCCATCGAGACAAAAATTAAACAATGGCTTTTGTAGAGAGGTGGCCATTGTGGTGAGATGGCCATCAGTGGAGGTTCGACTGTTATAAATATTTCCTTTTCAAAATAATCAGTCTAGCCGGCCATCTCTGATTTGTAGGAAGCGCTCTTCAATATGTTCTTGAAAAGGTAATTCACAGTGTAGGTCTTCATTGCTCTGTATATTTTAATTTTTTTTATTCCAGACGAATTTTAACTGAAACTGAAACAGAGCTTATCAGTCAAAAGAGATTTAATGACCTGGTTCAACAGCAGAAGAAGTTAGATGCTGAAATCGACGCACAGTTATCCCGGCAAGAGGATGATTTACGACTTGAGGAGGAGGTATGATCTAAAAAGACATTTGTTAGTTATTTTCAATTGGCAAAATAAAATTGTTATTGCAGCAAATAAACAACAACAAACCTGCCTTTTAACTGACAGCACAAAACCATTTTGGAGCTGGGTTGTTCAAAGCTGGGTTAAGATAACTCAGGGTTAGCACAAGATTTGAATTCAGATATGAAAGCCAAAGAAGTATTTCAATTTTAATTCTTTTTTGTCTTCAAGTTTATTATTGGAAACTCTAAAAATAACAGAGAGAATTATCTGAGAAAATGGCTTTGAACACAAGAAAAAGAAAACCGGGTCAATTTAACCCCAGGTTAAGCGCTAATCAGCCTTTGAACAACTGGGCCCTGCAGTTAATTAGGTTAGGATTACATGTTCCTCTGTGATTGGTTGGTTTTGACCGCTGTCATTAGCCCCTTTTTTTTGCTGTTTTGTTCTTCACCTGATGACGACCGGAAGTAAGCAGTTGAAACATATTGATTTAACTCACAGGTGACTTCACTATGTCACTTGTGACACAAATGATAATACAGTCAAATAAAGGGAGAAAAGAAAAGAAGGGACCAACTCTTAGTGTCTGTTTTACAGAGGTGTCTGACTTATAGAGCTGTCCATAATTCTGTCCAGATTGCTATTATGCATGCATGGCGTGTATGAAGCCAGCTTCATTTGGACTTCCACCAAGAATAAATGGAGTGCACAAAAGGCAATCTAATCATACACATTTTCATTTTCTTTTACTTGTAATCTGATCGCACTTGTTTTAACCATCTATCACGTGAAACAGCATTCGAGCTCAGAAAGAGCGTTTTGACCCTTGATCATTGTTACCTGCACTCTCTTACCTTTGGAGATACTATTATGCTTTTAGCAGTTACTAACATTAAACTTACAGGTTGTCCATTTCCTTTGTTAAATAAATACAACTATATTTAACTAGTTGAGCCTCCACTAATGGCCACCTTTCTACAACAGCCATTTTTTTTTGTCCCAAATGACAGTCTACACATTGACTCCTTGATTTATTTTCTAGAATGGCCACTTCTTTATAACAGCAATGGCCGTTTAAGCTCGTCCTCAACTGACTGACGAAAAAGTCAAGAATGGCCACGAAACTTGAACTGATTCAAAACATTAAGTTTTATTGTGTAATTTCATCTAGTATATGGATTACCATTGTAGGCTACTGTAAGCATGGACTTGGCACTCTAAACATGCTTCCCCCCCCCCAAAAAAAAGAAGGTGTCGTATTACACCCCCACCTCCCCATAATGCCAGGCCATCTCTCCATAAAGGTAGGTTGTCCTAAAGGTAGCTGTTGTGGCAAGGTTCAACTGAATTAAATTTGTTTGTGCTATTTTGTTGAAGGCCTACTATGAAGCAAAGAGAGAGGCTGCACGAGTGGCAAAGCAAGCCAGGCAGATGGAGGTACTCTCATTTAAAAATGCAGTTTTTGCATGTACTGTCCCCAGAGAAAGTGATCTTTGATTTTAGTTTTCTTCAAGTTTTTTTGTGAAAAAGTAGCATTAATTTTATATATTTTTTCAACTTACTACAGGAAATGAAAGCTGCCAAAGAAAAGGAGAACAGAACTCGTAGGGGCTTCCTGGATGATTCATCCTTGTCGTGTTTATTATCAGATGATACTGTTAGTGTAGACAGGTAAGTAAAAATATCTTTTTTGTCATCAGTATTAACCCACTAATCATGTAATATTGCATTTTTACACCAATGAAATACCAGGTAAGCTTGTGAATGAAAACATGATATCTTCACACACATGAAAATAACATGTTTTATTATATAAACTCCAGTGAAATACCAGGTGACCTTTCGCGCGAAAACATGATATCTTCACATGTGGAAATAACATGTTATTTTCACATGTGAAAATATCACCGTTGCTATGGCTACATAATAAATCGCGCCTTTCACAGGAAAAAAACTGTTTCAATGAAATGGTTTGGTATTTCATTGGTGTTTATATAATAAATAGACTATTGCATGGCCGCTTGGAGATACGGAATTTCTCTTCTCGTGTTGAAAATATCTCACTCGTTCGCTGCGCTTACTCGTGAAATATTTTTCAACACTTGAAGAGAAATTTCGTATCCCCACGTGGCCATGTAATATCCTCTATATCTTCACATTTGAAAAGTTGAAAAGATCACTGTAGCAGTGGCTGCATAATAAGTCACACATTTTGCAGAAAAAATATTATAAATGTGAAATGGTTTGGTATGTCATTAATTGGTGTTTAATATATAATTAACATAATGTTACATGGCCACTCGAGATACCAAATTTCTCTTCTCATGTTAAGAGTATTTCACTTGTTCACTATACTCATTTAAATGAAACATTTTTCATCACTTGAAAGAAATTTTAGTAGTGTAGAATGGCTGCTCAAAAAATGTGGGTCTCGGAAAAACCTCAACATCTCAGAAGCGTTTGTGATGTTTGTGAGGTGATTTTGCATCTCAGAAGCTCAATTTTCTCATGAGTATCAGTCTCGAATTGCAGTCTCACAAACAGTCTTACCATTCTATTCCTCTAGTTTTGTACCTCCATGTGGCCATGTAATAAAATAATATCCTTTTTGTCACCTGACTTTAAATTTTGTACTTTGTTTTAGCACTGAGCTGGATGTTGAGGATTTCGATGCATTCCTGGAAAAAGTAAAAGCAAGATCTCTTGGAAATAGTCCCTTTGCTTGTAAGTTCAGACTTGCATTAAGGAACCTTTGAAAACTGTATTTTGCATGGTTCATACAACATCAGACAAACAAATTGTAAGGATGTCTGAAGGACAAAATTACAGTTTTCAAGGGCCAAGATTTATTCAATAAATTGTCATTCTTTAACCCCTTCTTGAACACCTTATTGAGACTAAAACACTGTCACTTTCTGTTCAACACTTCACAAAATGACAACAGTCATTAAGCATGACTTGCAGCTGCATCTGAGGTACAGAAATAGCCTTTCAAATATTAAAAGAAACAGAAATAAGATATTGTTCATGCATGAAAATGTTTTTGCAAATACCGTGAGTTTTACAGGTTCTTACACCTAGATGAGCCAAATTTTCCTGTCAGTGAAATAATCTGTAATCTTAGTGTGGTGTACTAAGCTGGTAGTGAATTTCAAGGACTTTTGAAGACGTAATAAAGAAATCAAGTCCTTTGTTTAGACCTTAACTGAATTCAAGGACTTTTTTCAGGATGACTACTAAACTTTGAGATCAAGATCGTGCAAACCTTCAGAATGAAAGTCCAGCATTAATTGCAATTATGTAAACTTGTAATAGTGGCAATCTGAGTTCTATGCCATCTTCACTTAGTTGGTATAGTTCTGCCTTGATTTGTGTTGGCAAGATAAGTGACGAGAAAATAGCTAGAACTGCTCCAAGTTTGTTTCTTTGCCACATTTCTAGGGCCATTAGTAAGGGTCTCCTGATCAGACAGTTATGTAACATTAAGCTATTGGACTCGCCTCTTCTTCCTTTCTCATCCAGAACCGAAACTGCTGTTAAAAAAGACTTTAATTAGGATCAGTATAAGAGTTAGACAAACTTCTCACTCACCCCTCCCCCAACTCAACATTAACACTAACTTCTTACTTAGGGGAAAATGTTAGATTGAGGAAGGGGTGGGCGGGCAGATCCATAATTCACCTAATACTCACATATTCATTACAATAATAATTGTTTTTTTCCATTGACAGCACCCACTGCGACAGTGCCAAACGGAACAGCTCCATGGGAAGATGCATTAGCACAAGGGATGGAAGCTACAAAGATTGCAGGAAAATCGCTAGATGCACTACAGGGATTTTCATCCTCTGTTGACCTTGTAGCTGTCAGTGAGAGATAGTACAGCTTATCTATATATAATGGAAACAACTGAAAATATGGTGATTTAACTTAAATGGAGTGCAATTTGGTCTGAAATATCATATGCGTTAGTTGAAGATCGGACAAGCGTGTAACTATGAGTTAGATTTGAAATCATAAGTATGATTTCAGATCAGAATAATTGCATGAAACGAAGTTTGAATACCACTTTATTACAGCCATTTTTAAATCACTAAATTCAGTCGGTACAAAAAATCAAAATTGGGATTGGAAACCCTTTACCATCTATTTTGTATGTGGAACAAAAAATAGTGTAATTCATGAATAAATCACACTGATGGAAGCGAATCAGATTGCAAGGATCACCAGTGATTTCAAAATGCATGCAATACCTTTATATTGGTACTAAATTTCGTGATTTTGGTGAGAAATATCACAGCGTTTTATTTTTGTGATTTAAATAAGAAAATATGCAAGGGGGGCATTAAATTTTGCAATGATTTTTATTTGCGGGTCTTTAATTTCACTAAGTTTACAATAAGGACAACAAGAAATTAAAGACCCGCAAAATTTTTAAAGTACCAAATTCACAATAATATAAATAATAATAGCATAGTTCTAGACCTCTTTTCATATTGTAATTTCCTTGTCTAAATACAGGGGCAAGATGATCCTTTGAGCAGTACAAAATACTTTATGTAATTTTCCAAAGAACAAAAGACAGGTTTTGCTTTGCAGAACGTGATGCTAATAATTCTGAAGAAGAATGTTGCTGACCTTGTGAGGTCAGTAGGATGGTTTTTTGTTGTTTTTATTTATACATTCAATAAAAAAGTTAAATAAGGTTAAAAGAGATTTAGGAATGCACTTCAAAATTATTTATAATGCATTTCATTGCACGAAAATATTGTAAACCTTTTTATAAGAAGAAGTTGGTAGAATCTTGACTTTGTCAAGTAAATATTTTTTATCACAGTAAAGGAAAATATAGAATAGTAAGTTTATTGTAAGATTGACAGTAAAGTGATCTCTTCACCAAGAAATAAATATCATTGTATACTAAGAAAGTCGGAAGAATAACTTAAATTTTCAGTTTCACGAACACAGTGGGACCCAAACAAGGGCGTTGCTGGCAATTTTCCGGAAGTATGCACAGTCCCCAGAACAGTCCTCCCAATTTGGTTGCATGCAAGTGACATAATGAATTTTTTTTGCTGTGAGCCCTCAGGCGAGCAGCACACTAATCCTTGGGTGTCCTCCTTGTGTGTCCTGCCACTATTTAGTCGTTCTAATCTATATTTATGTTTGTCAGGATGATTTTAAGCAAGCATGTCCGGTGGGTGTCATCATAACTTAATTTCGAACACTCTTATTGCCTCATTCTAATTGCGTTACGTCTTGCACATTATGGCGCGCGCAAACAGTTTCAAATTATTTTCGTATGACTGTAAACTGGTAAATACAGACCCAAATCACCAAGAACTGGAGATTGTATACGTAGGACTCTCTTGCTGTCCTTTACCCAGAACTATTAATGATCATCAGTTGACCCAAAAAAGGGTTTGTAGTTAGTCATTCTCGTCCTCAGAGCCACTCGGCTTAATTTGACCAAGAAACGAGTGGCTCTGAGGACGAGAATGGTAGTTCAGGCAAAACGGGTATATCGGTCCTTGGGAGGCTCCGTATATGTCGGTTCATCGTTTTTCAGATAACGTTTTACTGCCAGTCTTCATAACTTAATTTCAAATTGTAACACTTATTACGCGTTCTATAAATAGTCGATTTCCCAGTTGCCTCAAGCCTTTGTCTCAAAGCGAGGCTAAGTTTTTAGTCTCATGCAAATAAACCTCATTTTCATAAGAAGGGTTTTGCACTTAGCCTCGTTTTGAAAGTGAGATTTTGTGGAACTTGTAGGACTACAGTTAGACCCCCTCTACAACGGTAGCCTGCGTAGCATGGCGGTTTTGTCGAGCCGGGCGTAGGAGCGGCGTAGCCGCGAAATTCGCGCGGCAAGCACGACAGAAGAAAGTGGCCATCGTAAAGAGGTGGCCATTGTAGAGAGGTTTTATATAAGGGTTAAGGTATGCATTTTTTGTCCGCCGGGGCGAAAAAAGGTGGATATTGTAGAGAGGTGGCCGTTAGCGGAGGTTCGACTGTACCTTGCGTAAACGAAGGGTCTGTACTTAGCAAAATGTGGATTTCAGTTCGTTTCTCAGTTGATGTTTTACTGCCAGAATCTGCACACGGCATTAGTTACAATTTGTAACCTCTATCTAGGAATTGTACATTATGCTTGCATTTTTTTTTAGTATTTTAGTGGAGCAAAAGCATTAAGCGTTATTCGAGCATTTTAGTGGCACTTTTCCCGGATTTTTTTCAGAGAAAATAAAAACAAAGGTTAATTGTTCCCTGAAAAATCTTTTAAAATAAAGACAAACTAGAAAAAACTTGAAATTCAAAGTGCGAAGACTGGGGAAAAGTTAATTTTTGCTGTTTATAATGTTGTAAACTTGTTGTTATACTATGCATATCATTTGTGTAGAGATAGCACTCTGTTAGAACGTTACGATGAATAAAAAAGCCTCTGAAGCATTATCAGAGCATTTTAGTGACTTTTTTGGGGCTGACCGAGCATTTCAGCGGGAAAAATGGAGCATTAAGGTGGAGTATTTTAGTGGGGAAAAAAAAGCATAAAGTACAAAAGCCTACGGCGCGGCTCTAGGTGCTTCTCAGGCGGATCATGGGAAAGCTTCAAAAAATGCAAAGGCACATGGGAAGGCTTTCCATGACCCCCTGCACCGCGACTACCGCAGAAAATCCCAAGAAGCGCCTGGGTACGAGGCAGGTATGATGAGGTAATGGTCTCACGGACCATTTTTTTCTTGCTGGTAACAGGATTGACCTTTACATATTTGCATGTGGAAAAATAGGGGAAAATGCTAAGTTTAGAAGCCTCGTTTACAAGAATTTGGACATTTTTGAGACCGTACATTTTATGATTCGGATTTGTGTTGACGAGGCCCACTATGAAGAGTGGTTTAAAAAGATGCGGTTTCAGTGAGCGGATTCACTGATTTTCTGTGGACGGAAGGCCAATATCTGTGTGATTTTGCTAAAAGGTGCCCGCTAAGTTTTCGCTTGAACACGGGCATCGTTCAAGCCAGTGTAGCCGGAAAAAAACCAGGGGGCTTACCGTCTTGTTAGGTGTCAGCAGAGAGCCCAGGCCCAGACCTGACTGTAGGTGAGTGGCTGACTTGCTTTGTGTCAAAACTAGGGGGTAGGGAGGGGAGATTTTGTCACTTTGATTAGAGTTTCAAGACAGAAAGCAGTGCAAAGTCAAGGAATTTTTCCTGTGGGCTAGCCCAGCTAAATCAATGCTGTGACCTCATAATGATAACACTACTAACAGAGCTTGGGGGCGAGTGATTGACTAGTCGTAAGTGTCATGGGTGGGGAGGGCGAAGTACTTGCTCCTTGGACTTGGCTGTCTAGAGACCGAGTACAGGCCCCTTGTATGAAATCCACACATATATTGCATATAAAATAGGATCTTCATTCAATTATTGAATAACAGCTGTTTATTATCAAGCAAGTCAATAGTTTGTTTAGAAAACAAAATAAAATTCTCAGTACAGTTCATTGCTCGACTGTAAACTTCAAAAATATTATATTACCAGACAGATCTCCCAATTCACAATTCTATATAATATTTCAATTTATTCTTTATCAAAACAAGAGTGCCCTTTTCCAAGCAACTTATAACCCTAAACATTTGTCATTAATTCCCGTCCTAGGATAGTGTGTCAAACTATCCAATTCTTGACGATCTTCTATAAAAATCCAAAAGAATGTTTCCTTCACTGTCATACAGAAGTCACGGACATAATCATTGCCTTTGAGCTGAAAAGAAAAACAAGGAAAGTAAACTTAACCAGCTGAATTAATTCTCACAACATACCTCCTTCCTTCTACTTGTCAAAGACTACTCTCCAAGTGAACTCTCAATCTTGCCTCTTGATACTCATGCCCAATTTTTTTCGGGCCTTTATTTGCAACGTCATAATTTGTGTTTTAACAGTGGTGTTTTTTGTTCCATAGTTCCAATATATGAAATTTATATATTCATATCTCGCAAAGTTCCACTCAGTTATAGCCCCATCTACTTGTGAACACGAAAATACATCACGTTCTAAGCCCGACCCCCCCCCCCCCCCCCTCCCACACACACACATAAGCCCGCCATCTAGCTTGTATTAGAAAGAATTATATTTTTAATTTTTACGACTTCCCAAATAATTATAAGCACTCCCGTTTATAAGCCATCCTAAAATCACTTACGACGTTAAGTAAGCCACTAAGTTGTATAAGCCCATCACGGCTTAAAAACGGAAGTTTACTGTATTCAGAATTTGATGTTCATCTTTCCGAGTAACATTACGAACCAATTTCACAACCAGCTCCCAGTTGGCTTGCTAGTTCAATTGGCTAGAGGCTGCACCGGTACCGCAGATGTCAGAGTTAGAAAATCCCTACAAGCCTGAATTTTTTCACTAGGTTTTCTTTTCGCATCTACACAAGGCCTGGTTCAGACGCCGAACTTTTCATGAGCCGAGCCTAATACACTGAATTAAGTACATGAAAAGTTCGGCGTCTGAATCAATTAGGAACGCCTGTTTCAATTTGGAACGGCTCAGCCGGGCCTAAGTTGCGTCTTTACCTGCGACGAACTTTTTTGGATATATTACTATGACATATTGACTATTCTTAGGTTGATAATGTTGCTTCTCACCTAATTTCAGTTGATGGTTCCTGTGGTTTAGGATCCATTTGCTGGCTTCGTCCCCGGGCTTCGAAAAGTCTAATCTGTACTTGCAGCTCCACACAAGCTTCTCTCTCCTCATGAATATTGCGGCAGAGCTGAGTATTCTTTTGCTATGAAAAGTATAAAGAGCATATACAGTGATTTTGTTACAATTAGTTATGGTGAGTTCTGGGACTCATATTGTAAAAAATCATGAGTCCCAGTCCAGAATCATTGAGTCCTAGTTCAAAAACACGATTCCCTGGGTCTTTATATAACCGCACAGTTAATCTAGAGACAGACTCCAAAACTGTGCATTACAGTTTACTGAAATAAAAATATACTTCTTGTATTGTCAAGCAAAACAAAGACTAAAAGAAATATGCGCCGTTAAACAATAGCCACTGACAAGAACAGCCACAGAAATCACACAAACAGGACATTCTACGAAAACGCGTTCAGATCGATCAATCGATATTTGCGTCCTATGGGACGCATACAACAAATCATTTTGAGTCTTTGGGAATTTTTATGCGTCAGGAGCACAGGACACAGAGGTAACAAAATCACTGCATTAGCATATAGCGAAGCATAAGCAATAGTTAGCTATTTAACATGACTGGTAAGGACAAACCAACAGGAAAATTAAAGAAAGAGAATGCTTGCCTCACTTACTAGAAAACGACATTTGACATTGGTTTCCCTGTGGTGCGGACGTACGGGAGGATGGGCATACGGTCATGTGATTACCAAATTTCGCGGATATTTCATTAACGGTATGATTATATCATCCATTACCCATCAAGAGCTTCACTATAAAAGCAGCACCCTCAAATAAGCACCGCACCGAAATGAAAGAGCTGTGCACTCAATCAAGTAACTACAGTACTCCTTTTACCTCGAGTTCCTCATTTTGTTCATTCAGCTCCTGTAAAAGTCTTTCCAGGTCAGCTTCATCTTCCTATTTTCAAAAAGTTAAGGAATATTCCATGATAAAGAGGTACATTGATAAAAATATGACTTACTTCATTGTCATTTCCACCCTGTGAGTTTCACCCAGTGTGGTCAACCAAGATGTTGTAGTTCAAAAATTCATGTAATTTAGGTTTCAACCTAGTTTCCTCTGTCCCCATGCCCTAAAAACTTTTACAGTTAGAAATTAAAGTCATAAGGGTCAGCAAACAAGGGAAACCGAGAATCAAACTGAGTTAACATAACATAACATAACGTATTTATTCAAGATGATGAACTAAAAATTATAAAACATCTTGAAAAGGAAAACTGGAGGTTTAACCTATGATGTTTCGCTAATAAAATATGGAAGCAGATATATGCTATGTTCAATATAGAATATAAAATAGACATTTAAAAACTATTTACAAGAAATAAATTGGATCACTAATGCTAAATAATATAAATACATTGTAGATGAACAAAACAAACAACTAACGGATATTTAGGAAGCGGTTCTGCGCACTCTTAAAACGGCTCAGGCTTCCAGCCTCAACGATAGATCCTGGTAGACTATTCTAGTCCCGTACGATTCGGATAGGAAAAGAATATTTATATGGACTACACTTTGCTGGCTTAACATATAGTTTACACGGATGGTTAGCGCGAGTTGAATTGCACTTGGTAAATTCAAGAAGGTCGTCAAAGTTAAGTTTGTTCATGCCAAAAACGACCTTATAGCATTCAACTAGAGAAAGAAACAATCTACGTGTTTCGAGTGTAGGCCACTTCAGTTTCCTTAAACGATCTTCGTATTCCATCTCACCACGGTTTTGCCCGAGAGCAAGCCGAGAGGTTCTTTGTTGTGAAGCCCTGAAGACCTCATAGCCACAAGGCTGTGCTCTAACAGCGCCCAGTGGCCTCTAATGCCTAATTTTTTCCCCGGTGACAAGGAAATCTTAGTTTTTTTAAAGAAATCAGAAGCTGGGCGCCGTAGATTTCACAGGTTCAGAGCAATGGGCTCCCTTCAGTTTTTCTTAGAGCACAGCCTTGAGCTAATATAAAATATAATAGAGTTTCAAGGACCATTGTGATGATCCAGAAAATATCCATACCCACCCCCTCTCCCCCATGGAGGGCAATGAAAATTCTAAGGGGTGGTGCTCTGTTAAGCAAGCTATTATTATTTTACTGTTAACGTTCTTTTAAACCAAAAATATTGTTTTCATCAATGATCCTTTTTTTACAGTCGGCTGATTGTTTTTTTTACAGCTTTCGCAAAAAAATAGTTGTCACAGGCTCATGCATAAACTTCAAGTTAGCTAACTGTTGCTGCTGTATTACACAATATATTGTGGTATTCACCGCAATGTGGCCGTGTTCTAAGCCTTCTTCTAACATGTTTTTAACTAAAAGTCCTCTTGATGTTTAGTTTGAATGTAACTGGTTCTCTTTTTTGTCGTGTAAGGTATCGCCTCCATGTTTCTCATTGACTTACCTTTAACTATTAACTGAGAAAAAATTTTACAAGGCAAAATTGAGACAATTAGAAACTGTGTTTACATGAATAAAAAGATTTTTTCTCTCTTTATCGCAGAAACAATCAACTTTTGCATAACAGTATAGTGCCACATAATTTTTGATGTAAATATCTTTTCCAGGGGGTGCCTATCCAAGTCTAAAGCAAAATTGGAGGTATCGATAGTTTTCTAGAACTACACATTATATTCATTGTCATTTCATTATCCAATATATAAAAAATAATCTCCAGTCATGATCAAAAAAAGATACAACTTCACTTTCTGACGAATCTGAGTCAGAACTTTGCTCTAGCTCGGGATCTTTTTCCTTCAATGCCACAAGAGCTGCTATTTCTTCCTGTAAAATGATCATACGGCACAATATGCTTAAGCCTAGCTAGGTAAGTAGGGACGGAGGTACAAGGGTGGTATGTGGAGTGAGGGTAGGTACGAATGAAGAAAGGTGAAAGGGTGGGTAGGAATGTAGGTGGATAAGGTGAGTGGGCATGGAGAAATGTAGGTGGGTAGGTAGGTAGGAAGGTGGGTGTTTGTTTGGTACATGTAGATAGTTTAGTGGGTAGCCTAAATTTAGACAGTCAATTACTTTGAGTTGTTTTTATTCCCTCAGCAACGTCTGAAGCGACCGGCCATTAATGCCGTCCAGTGACGTCACTACCCAAAAACCGGGTAGTGAATTTCATTGGTTGATTGTCCAGACATTCACATAATGATATATAATTATGAGAAATTTTAGCAGGGTTGTCATCTGATATTTAGCAGACTGCATGGCATGCTTGCGTGGAGTTAAAAAATGACTACGAATGAAGAATCAGTACAAAGAGTCGGCAGGTTTTTCTTTATTTACAGCTGCTTTGTGGTTTCCGCAGCAACTTTGTTTGTGTAAAGACTTCTGGGATTTAAGCTTAAGTTCTAATTCTCCTTGTCATTTCCACCGTCAAGGGTAATGCTTCTGTTAGCTTTCTTTCTTCTTTGTTGAGGGTCAAATAGATTCTTTTCAGTTAAAGCAAGTTGTTGTGTTCCAAGCGTGTATTTAAGCTTATTTCATCGTGTGATTGTGATCGAGTTTGATCACTGAATTAGAACACATTTGTTCAGTGTACTGCATGCTGTTGACAGTTTAAACGTGGGTAGGTAGGAAGGTAGGAGGGAAGATTAGGTGGGTGGGTGGGTACAGTAAGTCAATGGTTGGTTGAATAGGTTGATGGGTATGAAGTTGGGTGGGTAGGCGGTTTGGTGGGTGGGTGTGCTTAGTTAGTTAAGGAGGTAAGGAGGAAGGTAGGTACAGGGGTATTCAGTAGAACAGTGTTTTAACAATCGCTGAATCGTCTGATATAAATGGGAAGAATTAACTCTTACATTAAGTCTTTCAATTTCCTTCTTCTCCTGCTCCAAACGTTTTCTGAGCTCATCACCAATAGAAGTTAGTTCCTATGAACAGAAAACAAGGTAAATTCAGTCTTATCTAGGTATCTTTCAAAGACAGATGGATCTGAATACAAATAGTAAAACCAACCAAAAGTGTCTATGTTAAATAAAGAAATAATCACGAGAAAAAGATACACGAATGAAATCAATGACAGACCAGCATGCAAAATAATACAAGGCAAAACTGGATATGACACCTTGCTCTAAAGACAGCTGAGTGATAATATTGTCAGAAACAAGTGATTTGACTCCAAGTACTCGCAAAACTTTATAGTTACGTTTGTACGGTGTTGGATATAAATTTGGCCCTCACTCCCCCAACATGACTCTGGGCAGCTACATCTTCGTTACTTTTTAACCAATCGCTCTCAAACATGGCAAAAAAAATCGATCAAACACTCTTTTCAGCAATGTCAAAAGTTGGAAATCTCCTGTGGATGGGAAATATTTCCTTACCTCTTGCTCCAGTAACAGTTCTGCCTCAGAAGCTTCTAAAAGTGAAATTGCTCCTGAAAGACAATTTTACATTGAACGTTAATATTCAGGTTATTTACTTTTCTTGAAACATAAATGACATTGGCCAGGCAAGAGGGCAGGGTTATCATCTCAATTTCTTTTGTCAGCAGTCATCAAAGGTGTTTAAGAAGATCTTAAGGAGAGTAGCTCTTCTGGGCAATCATAATTTCAGTCATTACATTTTGTTGCACTTAACATGGGTGCTATGCAATCTGTAATTTAATTAACATTATGTAAAATGATTGTATCTCAAGTAAATGTGCTAGTTATTATGAGCTGGTTAAAATGTTTTTATTACTTTGACATGCAAAATGTATCATACCATCCTCTTCATCTTTTGTTTCAGTTGTATGCTCTTGTGTTTTCTGTTGTTCTTCTCCCTGATTTGACTGCAATGCATGTCGCTTAGCATGTCTCAGCTGGAACAAAATAAAATGACAGGACTAGTTCACTTAATCAGTCAGGTTTTACCAAAACAACCAATATTTAATAAGATGACTATTGAGAGAGCACCACTAAAATTGCAGAGCTGCAAATAACAGTGGTTTGTTGGACAATGTCCAAATATTTCAATGCAATCTCAACTACCTATGGACATGATGTGATCATGTCTGGGCAAAGTTAACACCAAATTCATTGGACAGATGAATAAAATCTAACCTCAGTACTTATGAACGTCTACAGCAACCAGGAATGTAGTTGGGATACAAACAGCAGATTTTTTGAAATGTCTTGAAAAGCCCTATTTTTATAAAATTCAATATTGCCCTTTAATTTGATTCCATGCTTTCTTTTTTTATTTGCCGTGTTATTGAAACTTTCCTCCCATGTCTAAGAAGTTAAAGGTAGACTTTTGAGAAAACAATAAAGGTTAGTTACAGTTTGCTCAATTCAATGGTCACTTTCCAGAGCCTGGATTTGGTTAAATCTCGACACAAAGTTCTGAACTGCTCCTTAAATTCTTGTTAACAGGTAAAGTATCTTTGTTTGCTGACATCATTTACCTTCCTTTTTAGTAAGGTAACCTTTCTTTGCACTTCCCAAAGCATCTCATCTTGTCTGTCAGGCTAGAAAATAAAAAAAGACAAAATATGTAAGTTAGAACAAGTTCCCACCCTTGGGATTGATCGTACCAGCAGTTTCTGGACACATATGGCTACATGTGTATCACATCCCCATGGGATAATTGAAATTGTTATATTTCTAGACTTTCACTCAACTAAACAGGGACTGCCACCGGTTGATTCTTGGTGACATACCCTTGACTAAAATCAAATTAATGTATCCCGACTGTGATACATTAAGCAATGCACCCGGCTCGGGATACATTACAGCATGTGATCAAAGCATGGTGGAAAGTGGCGTGACAGAAGGCGAGAAAAACACTGCCAGTTTTCTTTCTCGTGAATGAACACATTACAACACAACCACGAAGCCTCAAGCTAAAAATGATTTTCAAAGTTATCCCAGAAGAGAAACAGCAGCTAGTGTAGGAAAAAGATGCAGATAATATAAGGAAAGTACTTTGTAAATCATTGATTCAGCTGGGGTTTTGAGAATTAAATTTGTGTTCTTATAAGTGCTGAGTCGACTGGTTTGGTTCACTCAGCTTATTCTTTTGTTGCTGTTGAAGTGAAAGTCCAGAAATTATATAACAAAACATTTAATGTCAGGTCCCTCCAGAAACCAGTTACTTTTGTTTTCCTTCGAGTCCTGATGTTTCCCTTGACTTCGTCTCGGGGATCTGACATTAAGTGTATAGTAGCAAAAACCAAACAAAAAAAAAAAATTACGGCTTCCAACAAAACTCCCAAAAAAATCTCATGTGGAATTTCTGAGTCTTATAAAAGTAAGTGAGTCTTGTGCTGATAATTGCATCATAAATGGACTCATACCCAGTCCCTCTTGGTTTGAAACCAGGCAATAGTAAGCCTAAGTGGGATGGAGATTGTTGGTCTCTAGTTCAGTGTAGCTTTGCAAGATACAGCTGCTGAAAAATGGTCTGATACAGGCCAGGTCTACGAGGGTCTTAGCAGTAAACCCCCTTCCTATAAATTCATAGAGCAACTCTGCCAGGATTCAAAGAACAATTTTAGCACCTCCTCCCACCACCTGCATTAAATCTGTCAACCTGTGACATTGACGTTTCCCAGTATCTGTCACCTGAAGGGAAGAATAAGTCACCAGGGGGTCACTGGGTGGGGATCAAGCACAGTTCTGTCCCCTCTCTCTGCCACCTGGACTATACTGAGAGGTATAGAACATCTCTGCACATCTACAGCCATTTGAGAATAAGGCTGTGCTCTAGAAGAGCCTGATGGGCCCTGGTACCTTAAACTTTTGCTCTTGAGTGAGTTCAGAGCACTGAGCTCCCTTCAATTTTTCTTAAAGCACAGCCTTGGAGAAAAGCCTTCATGAAATTGAGTGAGAATAATGCATTTAAGTTGGTGCATGATAGACATATTTAAAGCTAACTGCTAACTTGTACCTGTGCATTGTCTGTATTCATGTTGAGTTCTTCATGAAGCTGAGTAAGAATTGCTTCTTGCTTAGCCAAAGCAGAAGCTAATGCACTGTGAAGATAAAATATTGATTATTTTGAGTAATAATGCAAAATCAATTACATACATTGTCCCTAGTGAGTAATAATTTCTCATGATGAAGCTACTAACAGTTAGAGAGGTTAGAAAATAATGATAATTTATGTGCAGATCTGCAAATAACAGTCAGTCTTTGACTACAATATTTGTCCACATCAAATGAAATCCTACATGTACCTACCACCACACATTTGGACATACATAACAAATACCAAAGACTGCCGGTTAAGTAACTGATTGGCTTGTATGTCCAACAATTTTTTTTGTTTGACTGATTATTGAAACATTAACCTGGTCAGACATAAGTCCTAATTCTATAAAAATATATATATATATATATATATCCTCCAAGCCTGGATATATGTGAACAGTAATTATTAAACAGCAAATTTTTCATGCAACTGCTTGATGATTTTTTAAGTATACTATATTGCATAATGCACTTTAAAAGCTAAGCAGTATTGATTTCTTTGATAACAAAGAACATGAAGATGTTTTAGAGACCAAACACATAGTCCTCATGCTCTTGATTACGTTTAGAGCCTCTATGCCCAATGAACATAAAAATTCAAGCACAATAATTAAAATCAAATCAGTTCTTGCTCTGTGAACTTGTATTGTTTTTTCTACTGCATCTTACTTTGGACTACTGGGTAAATCCTCTTCATCATCACCCATTCCAACAGACATTGTAAGAGGTCCACTGTACCTTTAACAAAAAAAACACTACATGCTTCTAATAATTATTACTGAGCCTTTCATAATAAATTAATAATAATAATAATAATAATAATAATAACAGATTGAGGAACTTTGTACCCCTTGTTAATACAGCCATCTTTTCTCTTTGTAAAAAGGAAGTTAACCAAGTAACTAAAAATGAAATGGGACAGCAAAAATGAAGAAATGAGTCTTGTTGCTGCTCATTGTTTACAATAACAAGTACCAAAAAACAATAAAATCGACCATGCTCTGTTGATTTCACCAACTCAAATATAATATTTATTTATTTGAAAGGCTAACTTATAGGCGCACTAAATCCTCATTTACACTGCTTGTTTGTAGTTGTTTTTTGAAGTACATTTTGAAGTACATTACTAGAACATAACATTGACTATTGGAAGATCTACTCTGATCTACCCATCAAACTAAATTAAAAGACTACCAAGGTCTTTGGTCTCATAATTATGTGCTATTAAACCCTTTTTTCAAATGACATAAGCTTTATTCATAAAAAAAATCCTTGTACTATATTTTTTTCATAAAAAAACTTAAACCAAATGCCACCACTATGGTACTTACTTTGTGAGCTTTGTATCAGGGAAGAGGTCATCGACGTAGTTCAGGAAAATGAACAACACACTGTGTCCTACGTTCATCGTTGGGCTCAGAACTATTCCAATGTTCTGTAGGTTCATTCTGTTTGATGAATACTAGAGGAAAAAAATAAGGATGTCAATTGTAATTGTTTAACATCTTAAGTTAGGTAAAGTGATGAACTTCACATGTCATGCTGAATCTAATGCTAATAAGCAAAATCTATTGATCTTGCCCATTAGCATTGAGTTTCGCACATTTGAAGTTTGGCCTAGCCCTAAGGTACATTACACGATTCAATAACAAATTACAGTTGAACTTTCCATAAATGGACAGCTTCGCAAACAGCAGATCAAGATCATTATACAGTGTAATAAGGATTAATCTTAATTATGCCCCTACACAACAGATGACAATAACATTTGATGGTGATGATGGTGTTGATCATGAAAATGATGATGAAGATGATGGTTGTGCTGATGATGACAATGACATCAAGTGATGAGGATGATAATGACAATGATGATGATGATGATGATGATGATTAGCACTACAAATTAGGGTGATTCCATGTTGCGGACATTACGTTCACATACTAAAATTAATATTTTAAACCCCAATTTAGATGTCAAAATGTTCATTAAGGGTGTTCAAACATATCTAGAAAGTATTTTTAGTGCTCCCTTTGTACCTAATAAAAAGATGCTTTGGTTAGCTCTTAAGACCTTGAAGGTATGAGTTGAAGAAAGTGTGTTGCAGACATTACCGTTTAAACAACCACTTTTTAAAGTAACTTTCTTTAAAGAGATTTTCCTGTGAATTTTTAACCTTGAGCAGAAAATAATTGTGCCTTCAAAACATAACAATAATTAGATTTTTCAACAGTCAAAAAAAAATTCCATGCAACCTTGTTCCAGTGATTCTACAAACAACAGTTTGTGTTGTCGACATTACACAAAATTGTTGCGGACATTACATTTTTGGGAACACATTTTTTATCATTCACTTCCTAGTAAGTGTTGCTGACTGTGGCTATGTCCATTTGTTCTGTAGTTACTTGTCTAAAAATGAAGCTGTGAAATTATCATTTACTTTATTTATGTTCTATTATAATATTATATAATCTCCTGCTGAGACCTAGTATCATGCAATACCAGTCAGATTTTTTTCTGCTATACTGACCCCTTAAAATAATTTTCACATGTGTAATGTCCGCAACGTAATGTCCACAACACTTTTCAACTTATAATTTCTGAGCAAAGAAAACCCACCCAGGAAATGTTTTGAGATTAAAATAGAGTATACATCAGACTAACTGAGCAGCATCAATAGCACATGAAAATACAGCACACTGTGTACAGGAACTGAAAAAAAATACGTTAACCTAATGTCCGCAACAAAAATTCAATGTCAATTTTCTTAGGAAAGTGTCAGTAGCTGGATAATAATTTATAGCCTAATGATAGTGTAAGGCAAAGGTTATAGTACACACATACTTTTATGTTAACTGTAATGTTTTCTTAGATGTTAAAACTTTGTTTAAAATTTCCTTCCATAAATTCCAAATATAATGAGATTCAAATTCTCTGGATTTCATGCCTTCTCACATTAAGCACATGGACAAGACGCACAAGATCTCAGTAATTTCAAACAGCCCATTGTTTCAGCTTTCTGTTGGTTAAGTTTCATTGTGCAAAATTTTATTTTAAAAAATTCAAAATTTCATTGTCTCGCGTGGAATTGCCCATTAAATCATTATGGGATGGCTTTCACCTTTTCTATGAGAAGAGACACATGAGTGAGACATTATGAGACATAATCCCCCTATACAACAGATTGATGATGATGACAACAACGGTGATGATGATGATGTTCACTACAAATATGATGATGACGATGGTGGTGGTGGTGGTTGTGATGATGATAATGATGATAATGACGTCAATGACAATGAATGATGATTCTGATGATGATGATGATGATGATGAGTTGCATTACTAATAAAATCATTATGGGATGGTATTCACCTTTTCTATGACATGAGACATGTGAGTGAAGAGCCATGCCAACAGTGTCCTGTTACATGACGGCAGCTCAGTAAGGAGCTGTTTAGTTTTTTCCACTTGTTCACTTCTGTCCTTGATACCTATAGTAAAACAATAATGCGACGAACAGCTACAACAGCTACATATGCAAAGGGCTTCCACTTGAACAATCTTTTAGAAGTTGAGGAAGGAGAAAGAAATGGCATGCTTATGGTACTTATGAGCAGAATATTGCAGTGTACTTGATGCAAAACACAGACAGAATTACTGATTATTTCAAATTTTTTTTTGTTTCTGACTGGCTCAAATCCCTTGGCTAATTCTTCATAAACAGATAGTGTTCACCAAATATGGAAGATGTTTGCCTGATATGACATCAGTAGTACAAGGTAAATGCCAGAAATAGGGATGACAGGAACCTCTGGGGACAAGGTTGCATTGTTTTGGTAGAGCACTGGAAAATGGCAGAATATTTCACTCATTTTACGAAGAAGAAATAGCTGAAAAAACATAGTAAGAATACAACTTAACATGATGGATGACACCTGCTATTTGACGATAAAATTGACACAAAGCAATATTATTTTTGGATTCAGTTTTCCTATGATCTGAAGATCAGAATTAAACAGATTGAAGAGGGTGTTATCTGTTGAGAATATCAACAAGAAAAAAAGAACCTGACCAGTTATCCCTAGCCATTTTGACCTCAAAATTGTCAAATAAATGCATAAAATTAATGAAAATGACTCTTGCCGGTGTCTAGATAGATAGATAGAGCCGTATCGGAGCTGTATAGCTTGGGAAAAACCCCATACTAATTTGGGAACACAATTTATATTGGAATTACGTATACAATAAATTACTGTAAACCTAATTCCAATTATAAATTGTACCCCCAGATTAGTATGGGGTTTTTCCCTAGCTATATGGCTCCGGCTTACTTTTATGTTAATTATTAATATAAATAAGTAAACATATTAAAACGAAACATAATGTATTACAATCTAATGAGAATCTAAAATGAGCAGTATTTAACAATTATTCGCCGAAGGCAAAGTTAATATTGTTGAAGAATCCCCGAGACGGAGTCAAGGGGATTATTCAACAATATATTCACACAAAGTGATCTCAACAGAATCAGAAAGGAAACCATTAAAAAAATATTAGTTTGATTGACAGGTGAATTCATGTGTGAACACGAAGCCGTAAACAGTGGATGCGCAAAAGTTAGATCTTTACAGTATCTTCAAAAATGGCAAACAATAGTTTTAATCTTTTTGTATCGAGTTTTGTAAGCTTTAGCATCAACGGTTAAAAAGAAAACGCCGAAAACTTATATTATTATCCAATTCTGAGAAGAAAAGTGGAGCTTTATTTGTTTCTGTCAACTCACTGTGAATGAGAAAGTTTTCTTTGTCACTTCTTGCAAATGCTGTCAACAGCGGCTCCGATCAAGGTGAGCATTGTTTATCTCCAATGTTCTTTGCCTTGTTAACTTGCTGGCACGTACAATTTTCAAAAATATTTGCCTTCCTCTTTTCTCCATAAATTAACTTCTATTTATAGGCAAAATTGGTCTTGCGAGAAAATCCCGAAATCACAAAACAGTGACAAAGCGGCCTCATTTTCCTCTGTAGTGGTAAACATAGCTTCAAGCGTACAAAAAGTCAGCTATTGTAAACCACTTCACAATAGATGACGCTGTTTAAACACCATGAAGTCTTTTCTTGTCTTTAAAGTCATCAGCACTTGGATATTTGTGTATTTTCAAAAAGGCTTTACTATGAAACTTTGGGAAAACACCCAGTTCACGACAGCGATTTTGTTCTGCTTTATATTCACTGCCTAGTGCGGTGAATATAACGTCATAGTCCGCGATAGCGAACCAATCAGATTACTTGAATTACCAAGATCACTGAGTGTGTATATACTAATCACTATTATAACAAGACTGAAAATTGTAAAATTAAATTATTATGATGAGCAGAGAGAACAGCCCTTACATCCATCATCTATCACTGAGCTTACATCATCTGATAGATTATATTGATTTTTTTAAAGTAACAGGTATTGACTGAATTATTCCACTAGGAATACATGTACAATATGCATTTGTTTACTTACTGGAGATTTCATTAAACTTTGGAACCAATGCAGCAGTAAGGATGTTTTCAGGTAACTCACGAAGATAAAGTTTTATCAAACTTGACACAGCCTCAGCTTCATATTCATGAAGATCCACTGTTTTACCTTCAAGAAAAACAAACAGAGTACAATCCAAAGACTAAGCAACATGAGGCAAATTAACCCAAAGGGTATTATGAATAAAGTCAAATTCTAGAGAGCTAAACTGTCAGCTTTTTTCAAGTCAAAGGAATATGAAATATAATTTTCAGAAATGACTACCCTGAGTTCTAAGGATGTTTTGATGATTTCTGAAGACATTTACAAAAAACATAAAAGGTCTTCAAAGTTCTAAGTTGCAGTGCTTTCCTTGCTAAAAATATCAGTGACAGCCCTCACTCAGAGGTCAAATTCCATAAAGCTAAACTGCCAGCCTTTTTCAAGTCAAAGGTATATTAGATGAGATTTAATTTTTACCAATGACTACCCACAAAGAGAGCCAAGAGATTTCTAAAAGATGTTTTCATGACATCTAAAGATATTCAGAAGGTCGATCTCCAAAGTGCTCAGTTTCAGTGCTTTCCCTTTATATACAAACTGATATGATTGGTCTAACTGATGGTCCATTGGTACCAATGGTACGATTGGTACCAATACAAAATGATGTCATTCCAATAGAGTACTAAAGTGTGACGTCATAAAAATGAAATTTCTGAAATTATGGGATTTGTCAGGATATTCTGAAAGAACAATGTCCAAGAGGCCTGCTTGCCAAAAATGAGCATTTTGGGGCAAATTGTCTCTGAGATCGTAGCCCAGTTATGCTTAGAAAACTCCATACAAACCCTTCTAAATTTTTTTGGGGTCGACCCCCAAAAAATTTACAAACTCGTAAAATACTAACTTGGATCAGCTTGTTCAAGACGTTTCATTTCCTACTAAAAATAGACATTTACTCCAGTCTTTTCTACATGTTAATTCAAAATCTCTGCATCCTGTTACAACTTTATTAAGTCTAAAAATGTACCTCTACTCTGGGGAGTGTACCCATAAAAAGTCCATTTTAGAAACTACCTCCCCCCGCCATGATTCATACATGTACTTTCTGCTTCATTAGCTTAATGAGAAAAATATATCGCAGACCACTGAATGGTTATCCCTGACATTAATAAACATATTAAATAATAATAATGTATACATTTGAGTAAATAAAATATTCCACAATACTTTCTTCAATAAAGATCATTATTGAACTTTTTTCTAAATTTTTAAACTAAAAAAATTATGATTAGTCTTGCCAAAGGACCAGCACGTTCAATGATATAGAACATGAAAGAGGCCTATGTTGATGTGGCCAGAATATTTTAATGCATGCTCAAGAGAATTAAAGCTGTACTAAACTGGTAAATGTAATATCTGTCTTTGAGTTTAACAGTAAATACTTTCAATTTTGCACATACCTTGATCATAGCTTTCTCTCAAGAAATCTATTTTAGACTTTGTCCCAGAAACTCTGTAAATTCCCTCAACCTCAAGGCCTGAATACAGTTAAGTGCTGCATTAGAATATTATTCAAAACCTCTTGAAGTCTGAAGTTTCTGGGTGTTTTTCATTACGGAGACAAATACACATGTACTAGATACAATTAACGTATGTTTCTAGAATAGGTGACAAAATTAGAAACTTTGCCCTAAAGGGGCTTTCTGACTTCCAAAATAAAGCTTTTCCTCCCCCATCCCCTCCATGCAATGTTGTGCCGCTGTTCGAGTTACCTATAGAAAACAACAAACACCCCAACTTTGAATGAAGGGGAAGGGGAGGGGTGTGGATTCTTTTGTTCTCTGTAGTTACACTATTTGAGTAAAATGTCTCAACGATTTTGTCGCTGATTGTGTTTCATCCAGTTATGCAATAATAGTGCTAATCCATATCCCTGATTGTCAAAAGTACCAGTAGTTAGTAAGATTGTATATATTAACAGTAGTTCATTTTAAACTTCAAAAATGATGGCTTTCCCTTTTGCTAAATATCCTCCATTCCCCCTATTCAGTGTTGAAATAAACCAGAACTATCATAGCATTTAAGCTTTGCTCAGAATTGGGCCAAGGGTGTGGAAAAAAGGAAATAAGAGGTAAAAAGTAGCAGCCTCCCCAACACTTTTGAAGATGATTGTAAAAGTCATAACAACTCATGATCATGTTACGGTAAGAGCTACAGTAGCTGCCCGGCTTTGAACTACTTGGTCTAGGAGAAATAATAATTCTAGTGATGGATTGGAGGGGGAAAAAACACAAACATTATACATTTGTTTTATCAACTGAGTTGATCACTTGCAACCAAACTAAGAGTAAGAAAATGGTGACTTACAGTTTTCTTCAATGTGAACAATTCCTTCCCGGAAAACCCTGGGCAGCTCAACTCCATCTGGAAGTCTGGTTTGTTTAGTTGCCACTTCTAATGGGACTCCAAACACTGGTTTTCCTAAAGATTGAATTTTGAGCCCAAATTAATTACATCACTACAGTCTGCATAATATATGCATGCAAATCAACATGTTTAGTCTGGTTTTCATGTGATTGCCATGATTTCCATGGATAATCACCTAAAAACAAGCATTTTTAGCAATCTAAAATAATGATAAATTCACAGCTTTTCACCAAACAGTCACAGGAGACTTAATAAAAAATAGAGTGAGCTTGAGTCTTTCTTAGCGACATTCAAAGTGAAAGATGTGATTGTTACAATTACAGAAGATTTTACTCCATGTGATCACAACATGATCATGACACACAGAGAACTTAACAATCATGTGGAAACCAGCCTCTACATGAACCAAAATATATTTTATGATGTTAATGATAATAATAATAATAATAATAATTCTCAAAAACATACTTTATTAAACTCTTCTCAAATTGAAAATTAAATACAAATTTAGTATAACTATAGTAAAAAAAGACTTCTTGGTGGTCTGGTGGTTTTCAACAAAGCAAATGTAAACAACTGTCTATAAACTAAAAAATGAAATAATAATAATAATAATAATAATAATGATAATAACAAATTACTTTCTTCAACTTAAGGCCACCAAAAAATGCTACAATATAGTACTGAATACTAGACCTCTAGCATAAGCAACTCAATTTTACTTGGTGCTTGTGGAGGCGAAAGGTTCTCTGTTTTCTTTTTCTTCTTTTTCTCTTTATCCTTTTCCTTTTCTTTGTCCTTTTCTTTCTCTTTTTTCTGCTTTTTTGTCTTGATGCGCAAAGCCAGTGATCTAGACTTCTCCCTTTTCACTTTCTTCCCCTTGGGCCTGGGAAAATAATAACATTTAATAGCCAAAAATGCAAGAAAATTAATTGAAGCAAAAATAATTGGTTGTTAATAATTATTGATCTTTTGTTCCATTATCTTTTGGTCCAAGCTAAAAAAAAACTGGTAAGCTCCCTCTCTTTCGGGGTTTATGTCAGCAATCAGATAACAAGATTTACAGCAATAGAAGATGCTAACAAATATTGTATGACTGAGGTTCCCACTATGCTGTACTTAGAATACCGGTAACTTTTCATAGCCTCCTTAGTAAGTTATCTTTAAATTACGGTAATGTACATTACCTGATTAGTCTACACCATTATTACTCTTAAAATGAAGATATCAGCTTTTAATATATTTTCTTAAGGAAATCTTTTTATATATCTAAGTAAGTTTTGTAAGTAAAGGTGATGGGCCAAGGGACTGGCAAAATTTGTCCTCTATAACAAGGTTAATATGTTATATCGAGGTTCTTTTTCATATATTTTACTATTATTGGGATGAAAAGATCGTTCATCGTATCAAGGACTTTGTTATATAGAGGTTCATTATATCAAGGTTCCACTGTATTCCTGTTACATGTAAATAAGTATACAACATGCATTAAAATGTTCTGAAGAACATTCTTATGTAGACAGCTATCCTTAAGAAATTTTTTAATAGGAAACAAATTTAACAATTTTTGGTTTATTGACTAGCTAGTACCATAGACTGCGAGCAGTCTCTCTTTTTCTTCAGATTTAGTGGGAGCAATGCACGCGCGCGGGAGCGGCGAAGCCGCGAGACGCGCGAAACGAGGGCGGCAGCCCGAGAAGAAAAAAGAGAGACTGCCCGCTTAGCCAGAGCCAATGAATTAAGCGTTGGCCTCACAACGCAAAATACGATTGGCTGATTTGTGAGGCGTTGACAACAAGCTGTCAACAATCGAAACCATTGACAAGTGGATGGTGGCTGAAGCACTGCAGGAAAGTTTGTCACGTTTCCCGAAAAAAAAAAACATTAGATACGGAGCAAAGAGAAGCATAAGAAGGTCTCATCTCTCCCGGTACGTGACGTGATCGCGCAATTTAAATGCTCAAAGCCTTTCTTCACTGTCAAGGAACGCTTTTGTTCCAAAACGGTTGTCTTACTTTGGAAATTAAAACAGAAAGTAGCATTAGACTGTTTATTTTATAAAGCTAAAACAATTGTAATTACCAAAGGATACACTACAGAACATCGCGCTAAAGAACAAAGATTCTCAAGAAAGAAAGAAAAAACAAATCGAATCGGCGCCCAAAGAATGATCTTGAGTGACTTGCAGCGTTGGCTTAGCTTTAGTTAAGCTACAATTAGGATATGTAGAACACTGTCCCGTGAAAATTCAACATCCTGCAAACAAAAACTAGGCCACGGGTGATCTCATTCAAAACATAAAGCACAGGAAATGAATTATTCATATAAAAGAAATAGACCAGCTTCATGACCTCTAAATGTGAGACCAGCGGCCAAAATTAAGATTTGCTCCGTCAATTAGAATCGACTCTAACTCTATGCACTGCATAAGCTGCGCTTTAAAAAGAAAAGTAGAAAAACCTCTGTTGTTCAAGCAAACTCTAAAGTCACGTTTCACGTGCCTGGCCTGTCAACACTTTAGTTTTGACGCCAAAAAATCACTAGACCGTGAAAGACCATTCTCTCTGGCTTTGCGGGTAGTCTCTCTTTTTTCGTGCCTCTCCCGTCTCGCGCCATCAGTCACGCGCGTGGCCATTTGCGTTTCTCGCGTTTTGCTCGACGGACTACAGAAAAAAGAGAGACTGCTCGTAGTCTACTAGTACCACAGACATGTAAATCAAGTGATCATCATCAGCAGCAGGAAAAAGCAGTGAAGTGCAAAGCAATTAAAATTTCCGGCAATTTTAGCACTCAAATTTGAGAAGTGTTGGCCTGATGTTTTTCACTAACAGGTATAATTATTTTACTTGCAAGACACTGTGAATAAGAATGAATGTTGATCAAATATCAATGGCAAGGTACAGCAATTTAGTACCTTTTGAGTTGCTCACCTTTTTGTTTCCAATGACATTATCGCTTTTTTCACACAAAGCCCTTCACTGTTTTCTTGATGATAATTATTCAATAATAATTAAAAAATAAATTGTACAGTGTATCTCTGTTGTAATTGTAATTGTATGATCAAATTATTGCATTTCTGTGATAAAGCTCAGTACAGTTTAAAAATGCTACTTCATACTTGAATAGTATAAACACTGGCCAAACCAAAGCACTACTTTACAAATGGAAGAGCCACTTTGTACCTGATCGCAGCAAACTGGCAACAGGGCCCATCAAACTCTGAGTCCTTTCTTAACTTCTTTGTCAAAAAGGAGAAACAAGTTGGTCTAAGCATTTGTAATTCCTTGAGGCTCTCAACAGAAAGAGTGCTAACAATTTTTCATTGTCATAAGAAATATATAGAAAAATACATTTACATATTTTCAACAGAGGAAATGACAGCAAAAAACTGAAATGTACCATTGGCCAATGAAATGAGAGAAAATCAGGCTTGAACTATTTTGTTTCATCAAATGATATATGCTTTGAATATAATTTAAACATAGTAGATCATGTATATTAGCATCAATAATTATAGATAAAATGTTTTTTTTTTTAACAATATCTTGTTATGAAATACCAAAGTGTTATAACACAGGATCTACATCTACATCTACATAAATTTTAAGTTCTACAAACTAAGGGGGGTACCCATCACTGCAAGACATTAAAAATAAACTACTGAATGTAAATATTTACATAGCCAAATAAATGGGTAAATAGTAGGTAAATTTAAAAAAAATGGAAATTGCGATAAAATAATAACAATATTAATGTAGTAAAAATTGTCATTTGTTAGTTAAAAACTTCAATCACTCTAATCTAATCTAAGTGCTTTATGGAATAATGGGGTTTTTTCTATAATAAACTACTAATAATAAACTGCTAAATTTCTATACTAAACTACTACTTGATATAATAATGTAAAACTGTGAACCGAGACGATCATGCTTAACCTACTTACAATAATAACGTTATTAATGTACTTACTTTATTGTAGAAACACCAGCATGCATTTTTTAAAACTGTATCTTCACTATATTAATGTGAACTAAAGAAAACGGAACCCCTTTGCAACGTATGCAATAGATAAATTAACACGCTTCAATAAAATTGTTTGGGGTTTTAATTATTTGCCAATCCCGAAAAAGAAATGAAATTAATGATAAGCTTAATGATAATAGGATGGATCGGATATTACACCCAGATATACTGGGATAAAAGATTAAAGAAAAACTTAATTTATATTAGCCATCAGTGCTTCTTATCACAAAGGATTTAAATATGTATTTGCGGCATCATCAAAGGACAGGTCCATGCCCACCTTGAGGACGACGGTACGCGCGATCAAGGTACACAAACCCACAAAAATTTAAAGCTTCCGTACATGCAGGTTATCTTCAGTTATAATCCCCTTTTAGGTGCTTAAAATGAAACCAAAAGAATTCTCAAAAAAGCTGTCACGAGAAGAGGGGGAAGTTCTACACCCTCCAAGGAACGTGTACACGTAAAAAAATGAAATTTTACCTGGAATCTTCTTCTTCTTCTTCTCCGACGCTGTCATCGTCTGAGCGAAACGCAATGTAACCTTTGTCTTTTTTGCTTTCTTTCCTCTCAAAAGCGTCTTCTTCGCGCTCAGCCATAAGTAACACCTCTTTTGTCAGAGTAAATCGTATTCACTTTATCTGGCGATATGAAAAAAGCTCCATTTCTTAACACAAAACAGCACCTCCCCTCCCGAAATCCGCCATGTTAAACATTGTGCTAGTTCCCTGTTCCCTGCGGATCAATTCCAACGCCCGGCTACCAAGGAACTCGTTGTTATGACAACGGAGAACACTACGATCAAATTCTTTGTTGTTCGAATGCTTGGCCTTTTTCTTGGATTTTCCATCTTCGGCGTTTACTAGTTCTTAGATTTTATATCACCAAAGTCTGTTTCATTTATTACATTGATCAATCTCGTGTGTTTGTGCTTGTGTGAGGGAAGATGGCAAAGCTCGACACGAAAAACGATCTGAACCGCGTTGGTTTGTTCTCAGAGCTTGGATACATTTCGATTGGCGACCCTTACAAGCGGCAAAGCACAAGTAAGTAGACGATTTTCCCCATTTTAATCTGCGTCATTTCCATTCTAAGTGTAATAAAGGACGTGAGTTCTGCTTTTTAGCTTTTGTAAAGCCGGACATGGAAGAAATGATGGTCTTCGTTCTTGTTTTTACATGTTTGTTTGCATTGTCCACAACATACTGTTCCGCTTTGGTGGACACTATACATTTAGCAATTTAGGTAGAAAACCTTTTAATAGGAAAAAAAAGAAAAAATTTTAACAGCTCTCACATCCTTGCACTAGTGGTCAATGAATCCCCGGTCGTTTTATTTTCGTTTATGTTTGACAATCTCTGAAGAGACCATGCGGTAAGTTATAGATGCCTTGGACATATAGCTCAAATATAACACAAAATCAAGAGCCATAGGAAAAAACTCAGTCTGTACTTAAGACATTACAGACCTCAAACCTGTATCTGTAAATAGCAAAATTTGATTGTAATTATGTTCATTGGAGTGCTGAGCCGTGTATTTGGCAGAAAAAAAATTCTTTGAATAATATTATGCTAATGCTCTTTGTACAAAATTCCCACAGATTTCAATGTGGCAGCTCACAAAGGAAAACAGATGCTCCCTGGGGGAAGTAAAACAAGATCAGCACTTCAAGCAGGATACTTTGATCAAAAATTCAATAGAATAATGGAAGGTGAAGCATTCTCTGATCCAGTAAAGCGAAGACGACAACAAAAACTCAAAAGCTCAAAGCTTAACTTAGGAAAGGCTTTTGTTCCAAGCAATGGAGAGAAACTACCGTAAGTTTTGTGTTGTCAGTGTATTACATCCATGAGACATCAAGTTTTGTTTTACTCTATTTCAAACCAAAAGGGCGTGAAAACCATTACAAGGGATTTTGCCTTTCCCCTACTCACCCCCTCCCCCCATCATGCAAGCTGTTTCCCAGAATCCCCTTTAGCTAGCATGCCTCGATCACAAGTTACTTTTGTTGATTGGTTGGTCGATTGATTGCAAAAATCAATCTTTGATTATACAAAGTACATATTTCTGTTGATCAATAATGCAAGATCTACCTTAGAATGAATAATGAATTACCACTATAAATTTTCATTTATATAGTACTGTAGTAATTTAAAAGCTGGTAAATATGACAGAATGGAAGGGATGGGCAAGTGTGCCTGGGAATACTGACAGAATCTTCAAAATGGAACCTTGATCAAACCTCAAAGCTTCCATAAATACAGGGCTAGCCACAAAAGTCTTGATATCGTATAATTTTTTAAATTTGTCTCCAAGCTTCAAAACCTTTTTGCCATCAGGACTCAGATTGTAAAACAAGGATTCAGTGTGACCTGGTTTATGGCTTGTAGCTTGTAGAGGGGACAGGGGGTCTAAGCCTTTCACTTGCATTCCCAGCCCTCGCCCTTTTTCTGTGGCTTCGCCCTTTCAATCCTTTTTCGATATTTGCAAAATGTTAAGAGCGAATGCACAGAAAAATCGAGCAAACCGTGGCCACAGCTCAAAACCTAACCTACCCTCATTTTAAGTCTGTAAGAAGGTTTTAATGAATTTATAACACTGCTGAGGTTTAATTTTCAAAATGCGGCCGAGTTTGGGAATTATTTGAGATTTTCGATTTCAACGGTCTGCGGGCCTAAAATTAACCGCCGAACAAGGCAATATAGCCTAGCGACAGAAATGAGCTGAATTTCATAAACGAGCGAATATATTGCCAATTTTCCACTTAAATCTCAAAAAGCAGATATCTAACAATTTCTGAATGGCTTCTTTTATAGATTTAGAGTATAAAATATCGACGAACCAGCAGAATTTTGAAACGTAATTGCATAATGCTTATAAATACAACAATTTACCGCTAAAACCAAAATCGAATTTTCTATATGGGGAATTCTCCAAATCACCCCAAATCCCGCTTACTAACTAATGAGATATAGTACTTCAACATTATCTGAAAGTTAGTCTGGTGTTCTTGCGAACGCCAGAAATAGATTGATTATTTTGAAGTTATTTTGCCCCAAACAACTGCTAATTATTGACCCCAGGGTCAATTGACAATCAGTCAATCGATTTGAGCTCGTTAAAAGGGAGAAACTAACAAGATTCTTTTAATATGTACCTGTTTTAATGAAATACACGCAATCTTCAAAAGGAGAGGCCGTTCAATGGGTAATTTCTGTTCTTGAGATCTTGTAGATTGTACCATGGCGCTCTGTAGTGGACCTGAGTCTAGGTCTGTTTTCCGTGACTGCGAAATCAGAATAACATCATGAAATAATTCTCTCTCGAACCTTCGTAAATGAATCAGCTTTGCAGTGCCTTACCTGAGATAAAAAGTGGGCAGAATAGGAAAACATTCTAGCGCAATTTGGATCCTTTGCAGCACGTAGTGTATTTGCTAAGCGGCGATGGTATTAATGACTTTTTTAAAAGTCAGGTTAGTAACCAATTAAAATTAGTACTCACCTCCGATTGCGTGACCAGGCAATTACAGATTGTCTCCAGCGAAAAATAAGTGCATGTGAAACCAAAGCTTTCGGGATACAGTAAATTCATTTTCCTGTATGACCAGGTGTCCTTTTTGTCCTATTTTAAAAGCGGTTAACTAAGATGATTAGCAAACATACTGTCCCACTTTTTAAAAATGGTACAGTAACTGAATGTTCTGTTCTTCTGATTTTACCCCTAACCCCGGAGTGTTCAGAAGATATATTTGCACCACGCATGAAAGGCAAATGGATTAAATTTTAAGGTTCAAAGGCGGTTTTAAGGCATGGGTTACCAGTGGATTAGTCAGACTTGTCATAAGGTGCATTGAACAGAAAATTACAGGCATGATATCTCTGCTATTGTATGTCCATTAAGTGATTTTCCATCAAACATTATTTTTTTACTTTTTACCCCAAAGTTTTTTTTTTTTCGTTCAATTCTTATCTATGAGATGTAAACTTAGTTAAATTTCTGTAATTTGTTGTTAAATGCAAATCTGCAAATAACTAAGTATTTAATTTTGCGTAAAAGGTACATGAAATTGTACTGTTTAGTCAGTAAATCATTAAAAAGAGAAAGCATCATGCTTTCTCTTTTCAAATCTAGTAGGACTTAAGCAATGGCATTGCTTAAGTCCTAGTAGTTCTTCTCCATTTCTGCTAAGGGGAAATAGTTTGCTCTTTTCAAGAAATTGTTCTTGCCCATTGCGGTTTCAAACCAAGGATAGCAGCAAGTCTGTCGTGGTCATATACTGCTACTTCAGTGCAAGCGAAGCATAGGCGCACAAGTCAGCGCTTGCGTTTAGTCAGGTGCCGAAAATGAAGTGGAAACTTAACCCTAAGGGCGTCCATGTTCGCTCCGGCTCGAAAAGGTAGAGTCAGTTGTGCAGTAAAAAGTAATGCGAAAAACCTGCGGGGGGCTGGGGGAAAGAAAGGCGTCTTATTTTTCTTTGGCTTGTTCTATTTTCGCGACGTGCTACAGGTTACGAAATACTGACAAGCTCAATATATGTCTTCACCACCGAGAGTCACTTGCCCTTAGCCAGACACGCCCCTCACGTATCATGTTTCGTTCCTAAAGTTATTTCAAAACACAGAACCAAACCTAATCAGCGGCCGAAGGCAGAAAAGGGGATGAGCAAACGGATGTCACAGCATATTTTGCAAGAAACCGGTATCCTTGTGCCTATCGGCTCAGGAACGATTGATTACTACTAGAATAAATACCAGGGTCAGAATTTGAGTGCTACAATGGGAGGGAAGGAAGAAAAGAAAAACCGCGCGCCCTGTAAAGTCTTTTATAAACTTTCTCGTCCTGACGGTCTCAAAGAAGGGCGTTGTGGCTGCTATTTAATTTACAGTGTCTGTTGCAGGAGTCGAATTAATCCTACAGCAACTGGAAACGTGGCCACGCCTGCTCAAACTGAGATTGCTTGTAGGATATTCGGCTATAGTTTGGTATATTCACGAGCGCGTTTTGTCCAGTGAACTGAGCGCGTAGTTTTTCTTAACGAAGGGATGGGGTGGGTCAAGTGAATATTTCGGGGAACGTTTGCTCTCTTTAGTGAGGGGGGGGGGGGGTATATTTGTTGATATCAGGAGTTCTGGCCTGGATAGAGTCGTTGTAAAGCTATTTTTGCTTCGGGGTATCGGTTTCCCGGAAGATGAGCAAGGAAAATTCAATGGTGCATTTATGGAATAATAATAGAGATTCTCATGGTCTAACAGTGCGAAGATTAGACTTCTCGTAAGGTGGCAACGATCAAGGGCCGCATTATAATTCATGATAATTGAAGGTCATGATGTGGAAAAAGCGACTGAAATGGTGGATGCCATGCAATCCTCTCGGGTGGGGGCGGGGCACCTGGCCTTAACGGTTGCCCCTTCGACAGAAGGCAAGCATGCCCAGATTGTCCACGGGTTGCTAAATGAGACCGTCCCTTTCTTAGTACCCGTTCCCTGTCTTATTATTAGACCCGGGCAAATTTCTCGAGATTGCACCATCATTTTGGGCTTTTAAGCTTCCAAAGTCCAACAATAATAGCGCATGTTCGCGACGGTTTTTTAAGTCAGTCAAGTTCTTAAACCAGGCCTTAAACGGCCAGTTTTAAGTGTCGATAACAGTTAAAAAGGCATACAAGCCCCATGCAAAAGACAGTGGGAAGGAAGTACACATCGGTGATGGGGAAAAAGGACTAGCCCACAGTTATTTAGGGGTGGATCTTTCGAAACATTCTTATACTCTTGGACAGATATGCATTGTTTAAAGTTTTAGACAAAACAGGTGTAAATTTATAGTAACAAACTGTTAAATATACATCAGCAAGATTTTTGCGAATCCTATTTTTCGCTGGAGACTATCGTGTACTGGCTGGTCACGCAATCAAAGGTAACGTACTTTCCCACGTTTGTTTACTGACCTTTACAATACACTGCGTTCGACAAAGGATCCAAATTACGCTGGAAATGTTTTGCTATTCGGCCCACTTTTTATCTTAGGTAAGGCATTGCAAAGCTGATTCACTTACGAAGATTCGAGGGAGAATTATTTCTTGATGTTATTCTGATTTCGCAGTCACGGGAAAACAGACCTAGACTCAGGTCCACTCGCAGACGCCATGCTGCAATCTTCAAGATCTCAAACGGCCTCTCCTTTGAGGATTGCGTGTATTTCATTAAAACAGGTACATATTAAAAGAATCTTGTTAGTTTCTCCCTTTTAACGAGCTCAAATCGATGCATAAAACTAAGGTGACGTGCACGTGTCAACTGACCCTGGGGTCAATTAGCAGTTGTTTGGGGCAAAATAACTTCAAAATAATCAATCTATTTTACAAGCGTTCGCAAGAACACCAGACTAACTTTCAGATAATGTTGAAGTACTATATCTCATTAGTTAGTAAGCGGGATTTGGGGTGATTTGGAGAATTCCCCCATATAGAAAATTCGATTTTGGTTTTAGCGGTAAATTGTTGTATTTATAAGCATTATGCGAATTACGTTTCAAAATTCTGCTGGTTCGTCGATATTTTATACTCTAAATCTAAAAAATAAGCCATTCAGAAATTGTTAGATATCTGCTTTTTGAGATTTAAGTGGAAGATTGGCAATATATTCGCTCGTTTATGAAAGTCAGCTCATTTCTGTCGCTAGGCTATATTGCCTTGTTCGGCGGCTAATTTTAGGCCCGCAGATCGTTGAAATCGAAAATCTCAAATAATTCCCAAACTTGGCCGCATTTTGAAATTTAAACCTCAGCAGTGTTATAAACTCATTAAAACCTTATTACAGACTGAAAATGAGAGTAAGTTAGGTTTTGAGCTGTGGCCACGATTTGCCGATTTTGCTCGATTTTTCTGTGCATTCGCTCTTAAGCATTGTTGTGTAACTTCCCCTTTTTCACCTGCTTCCAACCCTTTTAGGACTCTCACCTCCTGCCTTATCCTCTCCCATCTCCTGTACCCCTGCCAAGCCCATCCTGTTGGGCCTTCACAGTCCCAGGGGCCCCACTCACATATTTTAATGATGGGGGGGCCGACAGAGGTTCATATTTTATGCCCCAAAAAATCCCAACTTCAGAATTTGTCTACCCAAAAAAATCCCTACTTTTTTTAGCATACCTAAAAAAATCCCTCAGTGTTTTTGCATCAGCAAATTAATCTTCTGGAAAGTTAAAACATGCCAACTTCAACCCTGGTTTTGCTCAAAAACAAAACTATAAATTGCGCTCATGTTATTTTTGATTTGAGCTGATGAAAAATACAATACCCAAAAAATCTCTCTGTTGTTTTCACGACCCAAAAAAATCCCTTTTGGCCAAAATGTCACACCCAAAAAAATTCTTCGGACCCCCCCCGTCATTAAAATATTTGAGTGTGGCCCCTGGGTTCACAGTATTCTCCCTAAATTTTAGCTCAGCCAGTAAGGGACCATTCATAGCTGGTAAGGCAGAAAATATGCACCAGAGGTGCACTTTCCTGGGGGCAGGGGGGTAGTGGAGTGCGGGACATGGCCCCGCCCTTAATGTTGGAAGATTTAGGAGCTTGAGTCTCTAAAACGTCGTTCCCTCATTTTAAGACCTATTTTACGCTAATCCGCCATCCATATGTTAATTCATTTCCTTGTGGCATGTGAGAATCGGATCGGATCGGATCACAACTTGTGCATTTCTTGAAAGTACTTCTTTAATTTAGGAAAACATCAGGCCATTGCAGGCGGTAACAAGTGTTGCTTCAGATGGGAAAAATTACTGGTTACCGCCTGATGAGAAGAACACTGCTTCCAACCCCAAGGGGGGACATTAATTAGACAGGAGGCATTTAAAGGAGTCTCTTAATCAAACTTCACATTGTAGAGGGGTGTTTATTAGATAAGAAGCATTTATTTGAGACTTGGCGTCGTTAACATTATTTATGGTACATGTATTTCTTGGTTGACAATTATTGACTGTCTATAGTTCAGGGGCTGGAAATCATTATGGAACATTCAGTGGACCCATCAATGCCTTCAGTCCGGTTTCAAAAGGGAAGAAAGCAGCAGATTCACCAGGAAAGAACTTCCTAACAAATCCACCAAAGAAAGGAACCGGTTATGGCTATCTTCATGTCACCATTGGTGCCCCTCCAAAATACATGTCAGATGCTTATGAACGTGCCAGAGAATTAAGAAAGGTGATTGGATGATATATACATGAAGACACTTCAAAAATAAAATAGAGTTATCAATTAAATTAAATAATATATAACCAACAATACATTAGTGTCAAAACTCATGCTCTGTACTGGCAATTAGTTGCATTGCCAACTTTCAACCTTGATTTGTGTTTTAAAAAGAAAAACTGAAAAAAAACATACTGGAGTTTGCTGAATCTTCATGGTTCATGAACTGTGAGCTTAAATTTTGCATTGTAAGGTTTTCCACTGTAGCGTTTATTACACATATTCTTTCATAATGACTTTGGTCACACTTTATAGAGTCTAATTTTGATTTAGGCTAAAATTTTCTTATTACCCACAAATGGTTGGCATTATTTCAGCCGGAATTGAGCAAAGTCTTGTCAAATTTGTCACAACAGCATCTTGCACCACAATGATGTGTTAGCTGATAGTTTTGTAACTAAAAGTGAAAAAGTGAACTTTGGTACAGAGAGAAAATGTGGGTCATAGAAATTAAAGGTTGGGGTACTTCAATTTTGTAGTAACTGTCCCAGGTTTGTGACTTGCTGAATTCTAAAAACTGTTCATAATAAATAAATATGGTTAACTGTTTTGTTTACAGAAAGAAATGGAAGCAAGTTTTAAAGCAAGAAAAGGAGGACCATATAAGCTTAATCTCCACCCAAAAGCCTTTTTTGATGGAAATCCATACAAAAGTGACAGATGTAAGTACTTTTCTTTGCCATGACTTTCATTGAAGGTGCTGTCTGCAGTGGGAGGGGTGTACGCCTTACACAAAGTCATGTAATGGAGAGTAGGGATTTCACAAATTTATTGAGGTATAGGAAAAAGAAAAGTTTAGAGTGATTGACCAAAAAATGTTTAACACCATCTTTAAAAGTTTCTCAAAGAGACTTTCCCAATGGCTGATCCACAGTTGATATTATTTTTACATTTTTTAAGTGGTTACAGTTGTATGTAAAAGACAAGTGAGTAAAAGGTTTAATTTCTTTGTTATCAACCAAAATGCTGCTACAGAGTGTTTCTTGCATAATACAGATTTTTAATGATCTAATTTTTCTTGCGTCTTTTTAGCACTTCCACCACTGAAAGAAACAAGAAAACCACCAGAGGGCCTTAAACCTTTTAAACCTAGTTCTCCACCCAAAGAGGTTAGCATTGTGTAAATAATAATAATAATAATAATAATAATAATAATAATAATAATAATAATAATAACATCATTGAGTATTACTTTTCATATCTCCTGCAAATGATCAATGTCCCACTTTATCTCTTTTTTTTTCCAAGATCTAGTTTAACCCTTTCACTCCGCCAAAAACTTCCCACATTTGATTTTGCCCTATGTGAAAACACAAAAATTGTACAAAGAAAGAACTGACAAGGAGGTTTCATTTGAATGGTGACACCATGATAGTGTTTTTTCCATAAGCTAAAACGTTAGAAGTACTGTATTACAGCATATACTAAATTATTAAATAGGACCATGTGAAAATACTGTGGAAGAGGTTTCACTTGAATGGTCACACCATAGGATTTCATCCACAGACTCAAAAGTTAGAACTACACACCAAATAAATAGTACCATGTGAAAATACTGCTGAAGAGGTTTCATTTGAATGGTAACACCATAGGATTTCATCCACAGACTCAAAAGTTAGAACTACATACTAAATAAATAGTACCATGTGAAAATACTGCTAAAAAGGTTTGATTTGAATGGTCACACCATAGGATTTGATCCACAGACTCTAAAGTAAGAACTACTTCACAGGACTCTGTCATTCACTCTGGGTGAAAGGTTAAAATTACTATGTATTGCTTTTTCAGATTGGTGGCATGAAGGCTGGATGCTTTGACAGTTATCCATCACACTCCGAAGATCCTTACATGGTAAAAAAGAAGAACACAGGTGACGCAGAAAAAAGAATCTTCAGACCCTCACAGGGTCCCAAATCAACACCAATGCGATCAGTTATCAATCAAAATGTACACAGACGAATCAACAACTTAAATTTCAGGCAGCCTGTTACTGTATCAATTTGATGAGTTAAAGATTTCTGTTAACTTAATCATAGATTAATGTGAGTTAAACCACTTATAAATAAACAGTTGTACATGATGCAAACTTCTCAGTGTTTAGAAGTCATAAGTAAACAACATATAAAGTTCTTTTTACAAATGATTTATTGTAGTTTTGCTGTCATCCTACAAATTTGTCCTACATGTATTTACACATTGCACATTGTATGAGACTTTTTAAAAAACATAAGAGAAATTTGTTCCTTCTTCATCTTAAATAGTCCATATTAAGTGAAATATTTTACTGTACATGGTTAGCAAAATATTTACATTCATAAATCTTTATCCATTACTCGGTGTAAGTTTGTGAAAGTCAGTTGAAAATTAAGTAGTGAGTAGAAAGAATGTTGTAAGTGAATTTAAAAAGAACAATAAAAAGTCATGGAGTTTCCTTAGAGCTTGATGTTGTAATAGGTAGAAAATGGATCTGACCAAGAAGTAATGGTAATTAGATTTCTGGGAAACTGCCCACCTACCCCTCCCATAACCCAACATTAACACTTACTTCTCACTTAGGGCAAAATGTTGGCTTAGGAAGGGGTAGGTGGGCAGTTTCCCAGTTCCCTCAATTATTGATCCGAAATAATTTAATGAAGGGTCTGTGACACGGCTGTTTACAGCTGTAGTTCATTTGGTTTAATAATAATGCCAATTAAGCATCCTTATTTGTTAAGGAAGTGGAGGAATTATTTGTGAATCACAAAATTACAGCCTCATGTCATACAAAACATGTCTCAAAACCATTATATTTAAAATTAGAAACGAAAAAAAGGAACTTTGAAAAACCATTAGGCTAACAAGTTCTCAAAGTCCTCAAATACAGTACAACGTACTACATTTATTGGTTTCAGTCTTCCTTAAGTTTGTCCATCCTTGGCTCCTTTGGTGTTTACTGTGTTACTTATACTTTCTTTTCATGTTTTGAGCAGTTATTTTTATGTTTTACTCAGTTTGGTAGCAGTACCCACTGTTTGAATTTTGTTAAATTTCATGACACAGCTCCTTTAAGAAGGTGCAGAGCCAAAAAAGGAACTTTTTCCTATGCCATGAAGGAATACATTACAGCCAGACAGCTGGAGAGCCATTGCAGAGCAGTTTTCTAGGATTGCCACTCACCAGATATGATCCACTTTCAAAGATGGAGTCAACATTAATTTTGATGCTGTCTGAAACCCTTGTCTGTCTCAGACATAACAAGTTATTCTACTCTGATATATTTGTAAAGCAAAAACAAAAGGCCTACTCCTGTTTCTCTCTGCTGAACCAATGAAAAAATCTCTGCCAGTTGATCGCTTGAATCCTATCCAACAGTAGCTGCCTGTAACTAGATTTTCCAAACATGAAAACCCCAAATGTCAACAGAAAGAGCACAGAGAGTAGCAAATAATAATCCGTTTCATCAACTGGTTTGTTTTTTAGTGGACCAAGGTAATCTTCCTCAGATATCTGTAGAGTGAAATTTCCCTCAACACCTACAACAAAAGGAACTTTGATTTAAGGTCTATAAACTTTTAAAGCACACCACTGGGAAACTACCTTATTGGCAATATAAATTTACAAATGTTAAATAATAATGTACAAAATTGTTAAGAACCATAAAAATCATACCTGTGTTATTCTTGATAAAGTTCCTCATATCATCCAAGGAAACTGAACTGTTGAATTTCAAAACAGGCTTCCCTGTATGAAATAACAGAATGGTAGGCACAGCAACAATTCCAAATCGAGTATTTAAGCTGAAAAGATAACAAGAATGGCAGGACCTAAGATCAACTTACATGTACTGTGAACTCTTTCATTATACAGTTTAAATTACAGTGAATCCTGTATAAGACTTTGCCTCGACCCTTGGCCTCATTATTCTGCACAGCCTATGTATTTTGAGTCACTTGGTTTGAGCTGTTCTAACTTTTCCAGGGTAGAAGGGTCACATGCCTACCCTGGCTACCCTGTGTTAGCCAAATTTTCATATGTTTCCTTAAGCCATTCACCCCTGAGCAACCCACATCCCTTCTACTGCTTGTGACATCATCAGTTTTAATGGTCAAGGACAACTTTGTCTGCTACCTTGTGCAGAGTGAAGAGATCTTTCAAATCATACCAGAATGAACACAACTCAGTCAAGGACAAAAGAAGAAAAAGGCAAAAAAACCTTGTAACATTGACCAGAAAAATTTCATGAAAATCTTGCTTCACTTCCCACTTACCTTTTCTTTTGATTAATTTTTTTCTAAGATCCTAAAAGCTTTCCAAAAAACTTTGCCCACCAAAATTAAGCCTACTAAATGCCCAGTGCTCAAAAGAAAGAAAATGAGGTAAGAAAAGTAAAAAAAGGAAGGGAGGAGAGAAAGTAAAGGAGTAAAAGTCAAGACTCCTTTCTCACTTTAAAACTCTCAAAATTTTGCTTTCGGTGCATGCCCAAACTTTGCAAGCTAATATTTTGTATCTGGATCAGAAGGCTGTGTACGACATGTAAATAGCCTTATGGTAAGTCTTTAAGCTACCGTTATGGCACAACAGTGACCAGAACATCACTTGAGTAGCTTCAAAACGCATTTTTTGGCAAAATTTTGAATGGGTTAAAAAAAAACTTCGCAAACTCTTTAAATGAGAAATAAGAAGTTGGTTCCACTAGAGGGGGTGACCCTCCTAGCCAGGTCACCCTCATAGCAGCATTTGTTTAAAAGTTTTCTCCTAGTCCATGGTCCAATACGGCAATGCCATACTGAATGGATGAAAATAACCAGCTATCTAATCCACTCCACAAGGAGACTGATTTTATGCCAAAATGAGTGGTTGTTCTGCATTTACAAGACACTGTCGGAAGATTTAATTTCACAGGAATGAAATTCTTTCTCTGGTAGTATACAGCAACCAGCATGAACTTGTGCTGCTATGGCTCCTTCGTGTATGCCTCTGGCATTGTGTACAAGAATACAGAGCCATAAAAGGGAGCCAAACCAATGCTCAGCACTGAGAATTCACTGTAGCTAATGAAAAGAGCCAGATGGATTGAAGGGTAACTTTAGTTGGAATAAGAGAAATGAAGAAAAAGAAATGTACTAGAAACCCTTCTACAAGCGTTTTCAGGCAAATTGCTTGCGAAGAAAACTGACTGATAAATTTCCATCACACTTTAGGATAATACCTAACCTTATTCAAAATAAATATTTTTCTTGGATCTTGCGCCTAATTCTTTATAACCAGCTGGGTCTAGCACTGACCAAATTTGGAAGATGTTTGCAATTATTTCACAATATTGATGTGCAATAAACATAACAGTAGACCCACCCGTATCACCTAATGCAAGCACAGCAGCATGGGTGGATCAGCTGTTTTGGTGAGGAAATTGTGGAAGATTTCAAAAGTTTGCATACAAGATAAAAGCCTTTTGCCTGAGTCTCCAAAACATAATTAAATATATATATCTTCTCTACATCTCTTTTTTGTTTTGTTTTGTTTTGACTGTGCCCTTTTACCCAAGGAAAAACGAAAGAGCAGGGAGAGAAAAAGGAAAAACAGACAAGATGTATTAACTTTGCTATTTGCTTTTCGCCTGCTGCTCTCCTCTCAATTGATGCTTTCTGGGTGTGTGCGTGTTTTTTTTTTTACTTTAGTCACTTTTTACTTGTATTTAATTTGTTGTTGGTGTTAAAATAAATAAATAAAAGAAAGCAAAAAAAAGATACAATAGCCAAAATAAATTACTGCTTTAAGCACGAGTAGACAAAATTATGACTTGAACGACAAAAACTGCTTTTTAAAGAAATCTGTCAGGACCTACATACAGTCAAACCGGCATAATAACAAGGATCTGCATTAAGTGGTCACCCCTCCTCTTAAGGGAGTGGTACTTTCTTAACCCTTTAAACCCCAAGATCCACATACAAATTCTCCAAACTGATCTGCATACATTTCATTAAAGAATTACTGTAGTTGAGTGAATCTGATAAGAGATAAAGGCATTTTCTCTTTGCTGATCATTTTATTAATTCTCATAACCTAATCTCTTGACAATGTATGGATATTGTTACGAGAAAATTGATCTTGGACACTATTGGGACTTAAAGGGTTAAGTCCTGAAAATCTTTTTCCTTAATTGCTGTATTAAGCAGTCACCTTTCCCATGGTTCCAATGAGTTGCCTTTTAATGTTTTCACATCTATTAAACAGTCACTTTGCAAACAAAAACACAAGTGCAGTAGAAACCCTGAGCATTGCATTCAGCGATCATTTACTCCCTTTCTTTAGGCACAAGAACAGGCAGAAACAATTTGAGGTCAACTTATTATGTTATGGATACTACGCTTACAACCATCTATTTTCTTGATCAATTCTTTGGTTAGTCAGTTGGTCATTCCCCCAGGGTGACCACCCAGTCTGCAGAGTATGGCAGGTGCACGCACGAGTGTTTTTTAAAAATATATAAGCAATAAGGGCCTAAAAACGGTCTTGCACACGCAAGATCTTGTCGAGTTCTGCTATACCCTGCAGACGGGGTGACCACTTATAAATGCAGGTTTGATTGTAATTCTTCATATCATGCCCAGCACCATCCAATAATTTTCATTACTAAAGGAACAGACTGTTAAGGTCCCTTACCTATGCTGCTTATAAGCATCTACTGCCAGAACAGGAAGATTGTTGTAAACTCTGCCCAGAGCATTATACAGTGGAGCAAGCTTTGCACAGAATGGGCAATACTCAGTATAAAACAGCACAACTGCACAAGAATCGGTTTCATTGTCCTCTGTCGTGTTAATCCACTGCATCAGCTCATCTGCCTTAACGATTACCACCCTCTGCTCAACAGAACCGTTGCCTAGTGAGTTATTCCGGCCCTTACAGAAGTATTTTGGCAATTCGGAACTCGCACTAGTTGAATTGGTGGTGTTGACAACTTCTGAGGCGTTTTCAATTTGCGAAGAGTTTTCTTCGGAAATGGTTCCATTATTCACATCTGCGATGGTCGTTTTGTTCATTGTTTGGATTGCTTCCTCTAACATTGTGTTATTAATGTCCACTGGAGCAGAGCTCTCTTCGACGTCAGCTGTAAAAGAAAGTTTAGAATGAGGGTTAGCGATTAAGAATTTGCGATTATCTTAATTACCTCTGCAGTAGCTAAAACATGCCACGGAATTATCTCGCCCCCTGTGAAATCCATTCTTATTAAAACTACCTTTTATAACGTCACTTTCAGGTAAAATTCCACTATCTTCGGCAGGATAGCACACAGGGATGACAAAAAGAATACAATATAGCCACAGTACACTCGAGAATTTGCCCGCCATGTTTATTATCGTTTTGGTGCGTACAGCGCATGCTTCCAGTTATATTTGCTGACCAAAGACCAAACAATCAGTCCATTTCATAAAATTTCGGTGAAATTTTCGCCTCACCTCGCTTCAACTTTTTTCGGAAATAAGATTTATTTTGTTTGGCTGGCTAAATAAATAATCAATCGAAAATGTCGAACGTATAAAGCCATGGGATGCCATCCGAACGAGACATTGAGCCTGCGAATGTTGTGACGTCATTCAGTATTGGAAATAAATAGGTAAACGTCCGCTTCCCTCATATCAGAGCCTCCTTAGCTCAGTGGTTAGAGCACTGGTCTTGTAAACCAGGGGTCGAGAGTTCAAATCTCTCAGGGGGCTACCGACATCCCTTTTTTTCTCCTTCTCCTTACGATAATGAGCTCTTTAAAAAGACTTTTGTTCTTGGGCCATCGTAGTTTAATCAGAAATAAAAACCAAAACAGCGCTGATAAATTGTGAGCTTCCGTATACTTCTACATGAGTAATTTGGGCAGTTTGATTGGCTCGGAGCCGTGGTATTTCAGCTTAATTTGAAATACCTACATTTGAAAATTACAAACCTTTTGTGGGTAGTAGTATAAACAAATAATAGAATGATTTGTACGAGATGTTTGGCATAAACACCACTCGTGATATTTCAAAATTGAAATTACGTATAACAATTCGTGGTGTTTACGCCAAATATCACTACTAATCATGCTATTACCTACACAAATTAAACGCTAGCAGGAGCCTATAACCCTTAATGAACATACATTTTCAAAGAAAAGGGTATGGAAATGACACATGTTAACGCATGGTTCAATTTGACCAGGGGCGGGAGGGGGGGCACTCCCTTACTTATTGTATCCCCACATATCACTAGGGATATGTTTACGGGGATACACATATCACGGGGATACACATATCACTGTGACACCGGTATGTGATATGGTTTTCAAGTTTTAGTTGAGTCTTAAAGGAGCCGTGTCACATGCATTGCGCATGCTCAATTCTTTGAAAAGTGTTCAGCCCAACAAGAAATCAAACTGACTCGAATCCTCACAAATCAAGTGAAAATCTGTTTCCATCGTGGCTAATCGGTGTTCGTTTTGTATTTTGTCTATATATTTAAATTATTTAGACATAAGGCTTTCGTGTTACAGTAATTTTTTGGAGAATTGTGAAAATCCTAAGCGCTATTTAGCGCTCCAAGCGAAGGATGTCGGCTCGAGGCGGTAAACGCTACGGCAGTGGCCGTAGGCTCTTGTCACCTGGAAGCTTTGTTAGGAGCATAGAGAAGAGATCTGACTCTCGGAGTTCGTGGCTCAAGTCCCATGGAAGGATTTACGTCCGCCGTGACATTCTGGACACATTTAAAACGCTGAAAGCTCAGTGTGTCTTCTCCACCGACAGTGCTTTCTTGCAGCATTTGTTGTCGTTTGAGATGCGAAGGCAACAAAGGTGAGAAAATAAGACTTCTACATTTATATTGCGTTTTAGTCTAAGCTGCAACGTCGAATCTAACTACCTATAAAATATTACTTTATTTTAACAGTTTAAAAGCCAAGCAAGCCATGAAGAAGAGTACGGAAGAGTCAAGTGCAGTACAACAACCCCAAGCAGGTAACTAGATGCACGAGATCGATCTGGAATCCCTGTTCAGTATGGGGTGCCATTACCGCCAAAATTCAGCTATCGTTACTTTCGTAAATGGTGCCTCCAATTTTGTTTATGGTGCCTTCGTTTTCATAAATGGTGCCTCTGTTTTCATAAATGGTGCCTCTGGTTTTGTAAATGGTGCCTCCAATTTTGTTTATGGTTCCTCCAATTTTGTTTATGGTGTCGTTTTCATAAATGGTGCCTTCGTTTTTGTAAATGGTGCTCCCATTTTTTTTATTATTATTTTTTTTAATGGTGCCTCCTATTGTGTTAACATGGTGCCTATATGTTATAAGTATATGGTACCTCTGTTTTTGTTTATGGTGCCTCTGTTTTTGTTAAACTGGTGCCTATATCTTAGTATATGGTACCTCTATTTTTGTTTATGGTGCCTCTGTTTTCACATATGTTGCCTCTAAACTTGTTAATGGTGCCTCTTATTTTGTTAAACTGGTGCCTTTATCTTTGTATATGGTGCCTCTGTTGTCTTAAAAAATGCTGCCGCTGTTTTCGTAAATGGTGCTTCAAATATTCAGCAGTCTGGGAACGACTCTCTGGTGACTTAACCGAGGAAAACTGGGGCTCAGTGTCAAAATGGCGGACGCCTTAGCCTCTCTTCGCGGTCTTGTTACAGGAGAAATTGCAAACATTTGCAACAGTTTATAGAACTATAGAATACCAGTCTATATAGAATGTCAAAAAAAAACACCAAGGCAAGCACCGTTTTTGCATGTTTCCTTGAGGCTGTGTCAGAGTTTGGTCTACCATCTAGGGTACGCTCTGAAAATGTTGTAGTTTCCATGTTCATGCCTCAGTGAACCACAGTGGATGCGGTTGTCCTACAGTTGTTCTACAGCAGCAAGAGGTGACACTAATAAATGACTGGTTTTACAGGGTTTCCAATTATGTTCTTTAACACTCACGAACTCGCAAAAGGTGAGTGGTTTTTGGAATTTATAAGTCACAAAATCATCTTCTAGCTCTAGGATATTTGCAAGTGAGCATAAATTTCCTCCAGGAGAAAGTTGCTGTTGAAGAATTTTTTGGCAAAAAATGCATGCATAGATTTATTCTTTCAAGAAAGAAAGTGGCTGTGCGTAGAACCTAATAAGTGCATTTTACGTACATGTTTACACTGTACTTGGTGAAGAAGGGGGGGGGGGGGTCGGATCAGTGACGTCACACTTATTAACCTCCTATATTATATGAAAAAAAATACCACCAAAACCCATCCATGTTCCTACTATGTGGGTACTGTTACTTTCTAATATTGTTGTAAAGAAACAGAAAATAAAATCAGTGAACTGTAACAGCAGGATTCATCACAATTTAATCAACAGTTTGATTCCAGGTCATTAGAAACAAACTGAAACTAAATGGCAGTGCCTTTAATTGACTATAATTTTGTCATAATGTGAAAGACTATAAAGCAGTCAATATCTTCTTAAAAATGCACAAACCCGTGTTATAAAGAACTTTTCTTCGTTTAAACATCATAAATAATCTGGAACAGTTTACCTTCTAGTAACATAAACAAAACTGTATGTTTTTTAATCACTTACACAAAACTGTAATAATTTTCAGGTTGTACCATTCCCTGCAACATGAAACTTAAACACCTTCAAAGAGCCCAATCATTTGGCAATGGGGTTGCAGAATATTTTGAAGAGGAAGCCATGCCAGCACTTATTGCATCCTTTAATTACCAGAATTCTATTTCCAAGGGCTTTTGTTCTGGAAGGACACGTAACAGTGAAAATGAGAGTAGCAAAAACAGTGTTTTGTTCGAATAAATCCATCGTTGATTTTTTTCGTTTTTTTTTGTGTGTGCTACTAGAAGTTTTGCCTATAAAGACTATGAGTGTGCAACAATTTTTTGTTGCATGCTTTTAGGAAATTCTTCACCACAGGAATACCACATCCAGCATGAAAGCAGGGCACCTTTTTTCTCTCTTTTCCACAGTACAGTTGAAGGAAGAAACTGCAAGCAATAATTTTTTTTTTCTGTTTTTCGTACCGCATCAGGATAGGTGGAAGTTGAAGTTATCTTTCACATTCTCAAGATTGTTATGTAATAATGGAACAACCAGCTGCCCATGTACCTCTCCCCTTTTTTCCCATAAGTCAAATGTTTGGACCCCTGTTGGGACTTAATACATCATATTCCTCTCAGTGTGTATTAAAACATGCAAACATTAAATTTAAACTAATGATCCAATGTAAATGGATGTTAAATACTAGTGAATGCCTTCCCACTATTATCACAAACTGCTTGAAGTGCAGCCAGGAAGGTGTCCTTGTCAGGGAAACTTCTTGGCAAGGTTACATTCTTTGTGCAAGTAGAGGAAAAAATGGAACCAGCATCCTCAAATTCGATCCTGATCCTTCCTAAACCAAACTCTGGTAAGCAGGGTGCCCCAGTAGCAAAGGTGAGGAATGCCTTTAGAATATCTGGTGTTGCACCAACTATGAACTCAGTCATGTGCTCCATGATGGTTTTTTCAGCATCACTCATCTCTGATGGAAACATCAATATTTCCTTGACGTCAGAACCCTTCATTTCCTTTTCTCCTGCCACAAATAGCTCTTTGAAAAGCTCAGGATATACTTGCATTCTGGACCCGAATCCCAGAGTCTGAAGCCCTTCCCTTAGTTGATCTAAAAGTATTTTGGGCTTTCCAATGGCATCATGTACAATAAGGCTTTGGATGACTCGCATTTTGTTATCATTCTGAAAGACATTCACAGAACAACAATAATACAGTAAGAAACTGGTCAATGACCTGTTAGTTGTAGTTGTAGGTAACAATATCCTTGAGAAGGAGATTGCAACATTTGCATGTACATGCAGGTAAATCCGTTCTCTTCGTGAAAACATATGCACCTGTCACAAGCTGGTCAAATGATGGTCCACAATTAAAGGTGTCATAAGGGGCATCAATTTCAAAAAAGACTGCTCTTTTATTTATAACAATGATTCAGAGTTTAGGTATTAGTTGTCGTTTTATCCAATTTATGTAATTTGTAAGAATCTGGCCCCAGTTGTTCAAACGTTGGATAGTGGTATCCACCGGATAAATCGCTATCCAGCGGATAAGTGTTACGGAAATCAATTACGCTATCCGCTGGATAGTGATTTATCTGGTGGATAGCACTATCTGACGTTTGAACAACCGGGGCCTGTATTTTAGATATTTTAAAATTTATTTTGTTGTATAGAATACTTATTTTTAATCTGTTTCTCACTGTTTATTTCTTCACTGGATGGTGATTTAACCAGTGGATAGGATTAATCACCTTTTGAGCAACTGGGGCCTGATCTAAAAAAAATATTTATTTTGCTTCTCTTCTTTTAAACTGTTTGGTGGTTTTTTTTATTATTTGTGAATTTCACTTCACTGTTGAGCAAGCTTGAAAGTGCTTTTGAATGGCTTCTCTCCTGATCCGACATTGAGTGTGTAAGTTTTAAAATACTTTTCTATCAATATCGAGTTTTCACTATTGTTAATAATATGCTGTTAAAAATAATGCGGATCAGTTAAGGTTTCTGGGAAACTGCCCACCTACCCCTCCCCTAACCCAACATTAACACTAACTTCTCACTTTAGGCAAAATGTTAGGTTAGGGGAGGGGAAGGTGGCCAGAATCCCAGAAACCTTGACTGACCCAATAATGCCATCACAACATTTACAAACTTACAGTTAATGTCATGGAAAGTCCACTCTCTGAAAGAACACTGGTCGTCTCCTCTTTGTCAAGTTCAGATACATCAGCAACTTCTGCAACCTTAAAAAAAAAACAGAAACAAAAAATTAACAAAAAAAAATGTATGTTTTTGCCAAAAAGTTTCGCATATCCTTGTGATACTACCTTTATTCAGTATTAGTTTAAGGGAACATATAAAATGTGAGGGCCCTAGACTGAACAGCTTTCAGACGTTTTGTCACATCTTGTAAAACTGGAAGAAAATAAATGCAGGTGCATATCTTCTTAACATTACTCAACTAGCCTAACTATGCACCTGACAGGGGAGGGCAGAAACAGAACTCCATAGTTCCTATTTTGATAAGCAAAATATTTTTCCCTTCCATGTCATTATTATATAACTGCACTAGAATAGGGCACTTTCCCACACAATGAAAAACTCTTCCCATATACTTAACAGCTTGCCAGGCCAACTCAAGCACTGTCTCCTGCTTAGCATTAGAGGTGTTTGCTCAGAGTAAGAGTTCATTAGCATAGTCTCCACATACTTTGTTCAAATATTTTAACAAAGTTAAATGTAGGTTTTGTTTTCCATTACCTTGGTTATGAAATGTTCCATGTGAGATGAGCAGTCTTTTATGGTGATTGCTTCCATGACTTCATTTAATTTACCTTTGGCCAGGTAATTGTAGACTCCCAGGCTGAATATGGGAAACCCGGGTCCTCCCTGTAGCACACTGTGTACGATGATGGTTCCCACCAGCTTCATTACGCCTGATGCAACCATATCACAGTTATAAACTGGACTTCGGTATGTATCACCCTGAAAAAAGGTGTCTGCAATCACCTTCAGTAGTTGTGTGTAAAATTGACGGATGACCCCCCCTGTGTCTGCCGCTGGCTGTCCACTATACACTATTCGTAGCTTCTTTCTTGGGTCAAAATCTTGATCTTTATAGTACGCCATCGCGTCATTTAGAAGATCTTCTTCGTCTATCTTCAACTTTTCTCTTTGATCTGAAGAAAAATTTTTCTGTAGGTCTCTCAATTCAGCATTCAGATCCTGAGTGTCACAACAGGTTCCTAGTGGTTCAAACGGTGAATTCATCAAGTCATTCGCATCATCATCATCAGTTACTGTGTTGTCAGTTGTAGGTAAGAGTGACATAACAGCCTGATCAAATGATCCCTCCACTTGAAGGCAGGCTTTCAGAAAATCTCGACTCTTATCAGGAAACATTTCTGAGAGGTGGTTGATTTCTGTCGGATCAGGTGAGGCATCACCAACACTGCTAAGAATTCCAAATGCCTGAAGTGAGTACATTAATACTAATTACTGGAATTACAGAATGATTACAAGGTCACTGAGGTATTAAAAACTAAAGAAGACTGCTGCCTTACTGGCCATAGTTACTGCACACAAAAAAATGTCATTTCTTTGGGTTAACGTAAAGGTACAAGGTGATCTGCTCTTCAACCAGGTTAAATGGTATCTTGTTTATTTACTGTTCTATCATGAATCAGTTGTCATTTAAGGATATTCATAATTTTACACACAATACTTATAACGTAGCACATTTCTAAATATAAGTAACTAGGAAAGGCAATGACAGGCATAAATAATTATTGAGAATCAGTGGCAACAACAGTTACCAGCCCATTGGCCATGCATACATGACTGACCTGAAATATTCCTTAAAACAACAACAGCAATTCAATATGGAGAAGAAATGAGAAAAATTTAATATTACCAGCCACTGGAACTGCCTCCCCCACCGCATGACTCATGATGTTTTCTCATTAAATCCATTGGGACTTGCAGGTGACAATTAACACAAGAAACCTTTGGGCTTACAGAAATCTGTAGAAGAACTGCAATTAATATTATTATTTCTATTTTTATTACATACCGTAAATGCTCAAATTAGCGCCCCCCTTCGAATTAGCGTCCCCTTTTTGGATAGAATTATTAAATAAGGCCCCCCCTTCAAATAAGCACCCCCCCTAACACACCTCCTTGTCCTCCTTACCAAATATATGGTATACAGTATAATGACATGTACAGTCACTAGAGAATGACCCATCTGAGGACATCACACGGTCAGATGTTAAAGACAAGGCTCCTCTGACAATAGTTCTTGAGAATAGTGACAGAACTAGGTACAACTGAACGTTCAAAGCCAAGAATACATGTATGCACCACACGCTCACAAATCGGGTATATGCTGAAAGATACACTCTAGTTTTCGTGATTGATGGCTGCAGTTTTGTTGATTTCAAACAAAGAAAAATGTGATCTTGAGGCCTAGACTCTGAAGAATTTAATAAGCCCCCCTCTTGAGTCCAAAAATTAAATAAGTGCCCCGAGTGCTAATTCAAGCTTTTACGGTATTTTCAATGGAGTGGGCAGGAATATTTCCTGGAACCACACATTTTAAGTCACAATAATGCTAAGCCTAAGACCCACTCTTGGAAATTATTTGACGACAGTGATTATTATTATCTATTGATAAAGCTTATTAATTTTGACTCTTGCAATAATATTAGAATGTGGCCTTACCACATTTTTATAATAATATATTAGTTATTAACTGTAAAATAAATATATCCTAGGCCCACCTGGGTTTGACATTCTTCACTTGTCCCATCAAACTAGAGAACTAAGTCCTTTTGTAAAGGTCTTAAATAGCCTTTGGCTGAACCAAAAGTTAATTTTAGATATCACACTGTGTACCCACCAGGTGGAATTGATAAAACAACAGGCTGTCCGCGGTTACCTAAGACTATCTCCTGTCCTCATAATTTCATATCCTCCTGCATCTTGTACTTGAGGAAAGGATGCTACACTGTACCCTTGCCATGGCGGGGATATTATACTAATTTATTATTCTGCAAATTCCTAACATTTACCACATTAGCCAGGGTTTAATAAATTCACCGAATCAGATATGCTTGAATGTGATCATGAAGTCCCTGCTGCTCCCGTAAGGAAGAAGATTGCTACAATGGCATCACATTCAAAGCACAAAATTGTCAAGTTGGCAAATGTGGTTGATTATTTGCTTTGAAAGCATACTTAGATGCTGATCAAATGCCATGACTGTGTATGTTTTCAATATTACGGCTATTCCATTTTAAATCCCCCACCCCTTGATACAGACAAGATTTTCTGAAGGGGGTTGTTTTCCCAAAAAAATACCAAGAATAAATTTCTGAAGGGATAAAGGCGAAGTTATAGCATCATCAATGTAGGGATGGTGGATATATTTTGCTGCTGATGAAGAGTGTTGTAAAGAACTAAATTTCTGAAGACCTAGAATCCAAAAGTCTCTTTTCTGAAAGGAGGTTGTAAATAACAACACCACATTTTCTGAGGAGTACAGAACGAAAAAAAAAAATTTTATGTGAGGGCTTGTAAGAAAAAATGGTGATTTGTGATGTGGGTAGCCCTAGGAATAATTTTCTAGAGAATTCAGGGACAAAACACCTCATAAATATATAATTTGGGAGGTGGATATTAAATGCAATGGGCTTTACTTAAAGTAATTTTTTTTATAGTTTGGTAAATTATTGCTGGCAAGAAACATAATTTGATATTTGGCGACCTGTTATACCACATGGTTGCAAAATAAGGATTTGGAGTACTGAAAGATATTGTCATGACAAATGGAAAGAATTTTCATTATGGTGGCACATTCATTTATTCTTTTATATTTATGATATTATTAATAATTATTAGCCTTTTTGACCGCGATAGCATGAGCAAAATTTAAAAGAGCTTTACGTTGAAAAGAAAGGACAATTATCATAAATAAAAAAAAATAAATAAATGTGCCGCCATTATGAAAAAGGTGTACAGGCTTACCTGCGCGCTGTTGACTTGTCCGGAGCAAGTGGCGTAATGCTCTCTAAGAGCGTAAACATCCAGGATCGCCTCGCACCGCTTACACTTTTCCTTCTGGATTTCCATGTTTTTCTTGGGAGTGTCGCTTTCCATGGCTAAATCTACTTGGATGGGCCTCACAAAAATTTTCCCTTGCCCTATAAATGTCGCAAGGTACTTCATTGTGACACCGTTAGGTCCTGGCGGGATGACATGCAACTCTCTTTTTCGCGGCTCCGCGTACATGAGATCAAAGCCTCCAGCTGCTTGTAGCTGTGGGAAATTTTCCAATACCCGATCTCGTATTTCCAATTCACTGGCTTCTTCGGCAATAGAGATTTTTGTTTCCCCAAGGCCTACCATCAGCAGTTCTCGTTGCTCTTCTGCATCAGGGGTCTCCAACTGCTCTTTGTCCGAGAGACAAACAAATTTACGGATAATTTCTTTTCTCTTAGTCTTAGTGGTCGTCTCCGATGCCTTGCGTTTCACGGATCTTCGAGGTTTGTTGAAGCTCGCACTACGACTGCCGGTCGGCTGGAAATGGTGAGGAAATAAAGTGCTCAACTCTCTTTGAAATCTACCAGGACCATTATCGGTCGCGGCTGTAGCGACTGCAGGCTGTGATGTGCTTGGCGAGCTCTCAATATTGGTTGTTAACCTTTCTGCCGCTCGAGAGAGCATCCTTGCCGCCTGAGCAAGATCCTCCGCCATCTTCATACAGTAGAGCACGTGGTGGATCAGACGTTGTGCGAAAAAGTTTCAGGTGATTTCCCGCGCAAAAGTGTTCAAGTTATTTTTAGCCCACCAAAAAATTGGAATCAGAGAATCGGATCATTGGGAATGTCTAAAAAAGGGAATCCATAGTAGAGAGACTCTAGTACTGTTTCACGCAACTTTATAGAGCTTTTTATGGAGACTCGATGCTTTGTTGTACCTCTGACACAAATATAGCAGCTGAAAATCCTCGCGATGAGAATTTTTCGAATAATGACCAAATGTGAAATAGCCAACTTCCGACAATCGTAGAGAAGCCTAGAAAAACTTCGAAAATATGAGGTGAATGGGATAGCCATCTACAAATTTTTAGCCTTTCTCGAGCAATAGAAATTTCTAGGCAATACGCGCTTCTTCGCCCCTGTTGGGAAAAAAACAACAGCGGAACTTATATTTTTCATCATCGTTGACAATGACAGCTTGTTTACTACTTGCAGCGGCCAATTTTCATGGCAAACCTTAATATATGCTTCAACAGTCAAAACTTCAAAAGATGCGAAAATTGAACTTTTTCTTGGAATGTACAGCAAAGTTTTTAGTAAAATATTCTGTTGCTGAGATCTTTTACTAGTACATAAATTGTTGACATGAACTGCAATTAGAGTCATTGCTAACATCAGGGAAGATCGACGAGACAAGTGCCTCATCTAAACCAAAAAATGTAGTTGGCCATTGTGATGAAAACATTACATTTTTGTTTGTGATGACTCTGACTCTATGAGCTTAACATTAGAAAACCAGCACTTCAGAAGTATATCTGAATGGACCATTGACATTAGGTTATTACCGTAAATTCTCAAATTACCGCCCCCCTTCAAATTAGCGACCTCCTTTTGGCTAGAAATATTAAATAAGTGGCCCCAACGAATAAGCGCCCCCCTCCCCCTTCCCAACACACCTCACTGAGAATGACCCATTTGAGGACATCACACAGTCAGATGTTAAAGATGACAAGTGGTTCCTCTGACAATAGACCTTTCTCATGCAGCAGCCATGTTGAGTCCCCGAAGAATAAAAAGCTTTATTTTGCCCGTCTAAACTTGCTCTCAAGTTTTTCAATGCGAGGCTGGACAGGCAGAATGTTTTTTTTTTTTTTATGCAAAATGGTCGCTACATGTTAAAGGTCTCTAGGATAGCGACAGAACTTAGTTATAACAGAATGGTTATTAAAAGCCAAGAATATGCACCACACACTCACCAATTTTGGTACATGCTTAAAGATACGTTCTATTTTTCCTGTTTAATGTTGCAGTTTTCGTTCATTTGAAACAAAGGAAAATGTCATCTTGAGGCTTAAATTCTGAAAAAAGGAAATAAGCACCCCCCTTCAAACAAGCGCCCCCCTCTGAATTAGCACGTCCCTCTTGACTCAAAAAAATGAAATAAACACCCTGGGCGCTAATTCAAGCATTCACGGTAATTGTAAACAAAAGGTCAGTTCTACTTCAATAACTCACTTTGGAAAAGAGTGCTGGAATCTAGAAAAGGTACATGAGCAGTTATGGGATTGTTTGGAGTCGCTTGTCCTGACAAAAAGGCATTTTGTTTTTAAAGAAATGTGGTATTGATTGGGGTTAGGATATTTATGTGTGATATATTTGTATTTCTGATCCACGAAAAATTGTGAGTTCCCTGATCTTGGCTCTCATGTCCCCCAAACAATCCCCTAAGTGCTTCAGGGGGCACTTTCGACCCAGGTCAACACTGTACTCCAAAGTGTGCTATTTAGCTTAGAATTTATATAGTTTTGTCTTTTCTTCTTCTGAGGAAAAATAATGAAAAACATACAACATTAGTGAATATTGAGTCATCTCTCCTGCCAGTCTAGTTAAGGTGCTGGATACAATCAGCAACAAAGTTCTTCACCAGAAGGTAGCACCTGACACTTTCCCATGGGGTAGCTGATGCTACATTAAAACGACTATCCTCTACCACTCGAACTAGTTCATTCAACTGAGTTTGATCCAGAGGGCGGTCTGTGGTATCCACTTGGACGTCAGTGTCACACTCACTGCCAATACTGACTGGACCCTCCCAATCAATGCCATAATCATCAGCAACTATGGGCTCAAAGATGGAATTTTCAAATTGACCTTGCACCCACAACTGCAGGGGGGTCAGGTTGTGTTCTGTGCTCAGAGGGTGTCTTATCCAGGCAGCAACCCATTCCTGCAGCTTGTGATTGATAAGATCAACAAAACAAAACTGCAGGCACCATAAATCAACTTCAGATATGGGGTCAAGAATTCCCATGTGTTCCATTGACATAAAGAGCCTATGGAAGAGTTCAAGAACATCGGTGAAAACATCTCTCCATAAGCGCTCTATTCGCTGGTTATGGACGCTTCTTCCAACGAAAGTGCTGAACCTCTACCAGTTCCTCTTCTTTCAAGCATGTATTGCACCACATCAACATTCTCACCTCCTCTATCGCAACGAACACGGGAAGGCAGTCCCCACTGACCTACAGCATCCATAAAGCAAGCCAAAACAGTCGAGGCTTTGTTATTTGTACTACACGATAGAAACACAGGGATTCTGGTGAAACCATCAACACACCCATGCACCGCAAAAACGCCACCTGATCAGCTTATGGTTGCCGTCGAAATGCCAAAGAGCAAGAGGACGAGACACAGAATAAAACACGTCGATGAACAGCTCTGCATCTGCGAACAGATACTCCTATGGGGTCAACTCTTTGCAGGGACTGCCTCAGTCTTTCTCTGGGTACTGTAATGTTACGAGAAGCGAGGAAACCAAGCAGATTCTTGGACCCACAGTTAGGATGAAAAACCTTGATGTCTCTAACCTGGCCATCCAACTCCTCATCCGTGATAGTCGAAAATGACCTTGATGAGATGCCGTATTCAGCAAGACGCCGCTCAATGGTTCTCGTGGATACCTTAAGTAGCCTGGCAATCTGTGGAACTGTAAATCGCAGGTCGATGAGTGACTGTAGCTGATCCGCGCTTATTTCATAAGAAGGACGTCCTGGCCTGCTGCTATTGATTTGGCGAGTACGCACTGAGGCGGGGCTCAAGTTTTCTATTATACGTCTTGCAACTGATATGTCAAGGTACACTTCCTCGGGCAAACGTACAACCGAATCCAAGAAGTTGATGGCAACAACCACCTGATCAATTTTCTCTAATGTACCTAGGGGATCGAAATCCTCCGAGGGCTCAAGGGATAAACTGTTGCAAATGTTTGCAATTTCTCCTGTAACAAGACCGCGAAGAGAGGCTAAGGCGTCCGCCATTTTGACACTGAGCCCCAGTTTTCCTCGGTTAAGTCACCAGAGAGTCGTTCCCAGACTGCTGAATATTTGAAGCACCATTTACGAAAACAGCGGCAGCATTTTTTAAGACAACAGAGGCACCATATACAAAGATAAAGGCACCAGTTTAACAAAATAAGAGGCACCATTAACAAGTTTAGAGGCAACATATGTGAAAACAGAGGCACCATAAACAAAAATAGAGGTACCATATACTAAGATATAGGCACCAGTTTAACAAAAACAGAGGCACCATAAACAAAAACAGAGGTACCATATACTTATAACATATAGGCACCATGTTAACACAATAGGAGGCACCATTAAAAAAATAATAATAATAAAAATTGTAAGCACCATTTACAAAAACGAAGGCACCATTTACAAAAAACGAAGGCACCATTTACAAAAACGAAGGCACCGTTTATGAAAACGAAGGTACCATAAACAAAATTGGAGGCACCATTTACAAAACCAGAGGCACCATTTATGAAAACAGAGGCACCATTTATGAAAACGAAGGCACCATAAACAAAATTGGAGGCACCATTTACGAAAGTAACGATAGCTGAATTTTGGCAGTAATGGCACCCCATAGTTCAGGGACTTCTTTTTTATGTGAGCAGTGCATTTGGCCGGAACATTTATGGACTCAATCCATCGGGATTAATTCTGTCTTCATTGAAATAAAAGTTGTAATATGTTGCATATTGTTTTGCAGATGATTCTAATTTGCACACCTCGACCCCTGTGAAAAGAAGCAAGTATGACGGTTCTGTCATTGCTCCACCGGTGGAAAGTCCAGTTGCTGGAATGGCTGGTGACAATAGGTAGGTGGTCATTTCGGTATTGATTTTCTGTTTCCATATTATTTCACATACCGTATTTATTCGAATAAGCGCTCAACCTCGAATTAGTGCCCACCTCGAATAAGCGCCCATCCTAAAGGCAGAGAAAGTTAATAAGCGCCCAGCCTCGAATAAGCGCCCACCCCCTCCTCCTCCCAATCAAACTCAAATAAGCGCTCACCCCCACCCCACCCACTTGAGTGAATAAATTCTAATAAGAGACTTCCCCGAAGACGGAGTTTTCTTCAGAGTATTTTACAGAAACCTTGCTTTGTTATTAGCATTTATTGTTTTGTTGCATTTATTGTTTTGTTGCAAAATACACATTCTTCACTTGCTGAAAATGGTGAAAATTTAATAAGCGCCCAGCCTCGAATAAGCGCCCACTCTCAAGGTCCAAAAATTTAATAAGCGCCCAGGGCGGTTAATCGAATAAATACGGTATCTGTCTCGGACATAACGGTGAAGGAGCAATTGGAAGTTCTTCCTGTGATAAAAATTTTAGATGCATCAGGTTTTCATTGAGTGAATGTCTGAACATTTAATAAATCATGATGGATGAGGAAGAAAGTCTTAGTAACTATTCTTTCAAGTAGTTCAGTTTGGTATTTCCCCCGGGGGGGGGGGGGGTACTCCCTAATATGGGCTATATAGGTATGTGCGGCCCCAAAGGGTAGGGTTTTTCAGCCGTTTTGGTCATAAATTGGGTAACGATTTTTGCACTGTAGTCTTGAATGCACTTTTTTAGAAGAAGCTATTTCCTTATCATGTCCCCCTAACCTAATAAAAGCAGATAAACATTGCCTTTAACATTGGTCTGAACTAGGGAAATAATTATAAGGCAGGTCTGAAACAGGGTATTGATTTAAGGGTCAGGTCATAAATAGGGTATCAAATTTTTGGTTAGGTCATAAATAGGGTAGGGAAAATCGCAGATTTTGGTCATAAATAGGGTAAGGATTTTGGGAAGCGGTTCGCACACCCCTACCCATTGTTCTGCGAGTACCCCCCCCCCGGGGTATTTCCTTTTGCTTTCTTTCTTTCTTCTGTTAGCAAGGTATAACAGTACTTTTAGAGAGATGTTAATTGCAAATGTGCTGCACCTTTTCCACAGTGACATTGACATCACAGGCACCGACCACTCTGAGGTGACCTCAAATAGTGACAGTAGCAGCAACTCTTCTGCGACAGAGTCGTCTGCAGAAAGTGAAGATGACAACTGCTTCTTGTAAACAAAAGATTGTGACAGGCCTACACGGACTCCCCTAGTGAGTTGTGATAGCGATGCATTCAAGCCTTAACTTAAGCGACTTGAGCAGGGTGTCTTTCTAGACTGAAAGCCTTTACAAAGATTGTGAAGACTTGCGATAACCCGTACGAAATCTTATGGCCTGACTGAGCCACAATAGGGCCTTAATAAGGCCTTAAATGGAAACAGAGAGCAAAAGATCAACCAAAGCTGAACCTAACAGCCTGAGCCAAAAAAAATTTGTTTCCTTTTTTGTTTCTAATTCCAACACCATGAACAAAAAGCGACCAAATTCAGGCAAAATATTTTAGGTTGTAAATTTGGTCGACAGTTAAACCCCAAATGTGAACCAAAATCGCTTTGGGCTGTTATTTAGGCTCTCATTTTGAACGCTCTACGACCTTAAAGCAGGCAAAATTTTTTTAGTCGTAGATTAGGTCGCTCATGTTGGAAGCCGACTGAGGCTGTAATTTTGGTGTTGATCAGTTCGGTCGAACCAGCGAATTACAGTGAAGTCGATGTGGAGCCACCAGAAAAAGGTGTAAGGGAGACATTAAATATTAGCAAAACTTTAATTAAATAGACCTAACGCAAGAGATTTTTGCAAACAAAAACGAGAAATATCAGATTAGTTTTTTAACTCAACTGAACTAAACATTTACAGATACAATACGTACCTACAAAGTTGATTCCCTCACCTTGCAAGTAAGACTAATCTCTTTCTATTTTATTTGCAATTAAATTTGCAAACATAATTGACGCACCTGACGATAGACAAATCCACGCCGTGCATGCACGAAACCAAATACAATAAATGAATGTTTTGTCCCTGAAGACTTCCGACCAGTTAAAGCTGGATTTAAATAGCTATATATGATGTATTTGAATCGTGGTGGTACCATATTAAAAAGCTTCTACAATTACTACAGTAAAAAGGGTTTTACTATGGAAAAATTTTCGTGACATTGTCTTTACGTTACCGTAGTAAACCTGACAGGTCCACTTGAAACTTTCCATGCGTTGTTTTTGCGTGATCGCGTTTCTTGATTTCTCAAAAACCCTGTCTCGATATGTTCACGTGGCCTTAGAGACACATGATGATTGGTTAGTTTATTTTGGCGGGCATTTGGGGTTCATCGTAAGAGAAAAACGTTTGTGTCTTCTCCTGTAAACGTTTTCCCGATCTAAGTTACATTGAAACTTAACATTTGTAAGTTTGAAAATTAGTTTTCATTACTGCATCTATTTTGGTTCGGACAAAAGTCTCGGCATTGTGCCCAAAAAGTCCCAAAAGTCGCTGTGCCTTGCAACTAGGACCGTTTGAAGCGAGGCAAGAAGCTGAAGTGAAAATGTGCAGGACAAAGGTTTGTCAGTATAATTTTTAAAACTGCCGATAAAGATAAGCTTGTGTGTTTTAAGTTGTATTTAAGGTTAGTGTTTTTTCTTCATAGATCGTGCATCATGTTAAACGTTCGTAGCCCTTTCTTTTGGCGGCCAGTAAACAGGTCATGACTGTTTGAAAACGCAGAAGTCTTCTTGGAAACATGTTTATCTCTATGATATAGGGCTTAAAACCTGCCTAACAAACCAGTTAAATATTGTTCTGGAACAATTTCCTAAAGCACACGGCTGTATTTGCTGGTTGTGGGCAACACAGGAAGAACTAAATAACAGAAATCCTGAGAGGAAATAGCTCCGTATAAAATAGTATCACTTTGTTTTTGGTATTAGTACGGGTCGCGTGTCAAAGACGTTATCGAGCTTGTGAGAGTAAAAGGTATAATGCGTGGAATTTGTGATCGTCGCAGTGCTGGTGCTCATCTATGTGAAGGAATAATATTCAGAAAATCTCTTTGTAATTTTTGAAGAAATGCACGAACAGTCTGTAGCAAGTGCACTTTGTACGTGATGTGAATTCGTGATTTATACATTCAAAACGACGCGTGACCCGGTTTCGTTCTTTGATGTAATATTTTTTGTAGAAAAATTCTGGTAGCAATGTATTTAAATTTGCTATACTGCATTAAAAATCCAGTTGATGTTTCATTTGTAGCGATTTTCATACAAACGTTTGTCAATTATTTAATACTAACTTTAGCTTGCTTATCTATTTATCTACCTTGAAAATGTACATTTGGCACGCAATCTCGAGTTTGCCGGTGTCGAGTTACTGTTGAGTGAAATCTTGACCAAAAAATGGTTGGATCTCAGCCTCAATTACAGCGTAATTTTGGCCCAAATGTGGCCTAATTTAGCTCGAACCGGATTACAGAAATATGCAGCGTGGAGACAGCGGTCATTATCGTGTTACCGTTCAGCCAAAATGACAGCATAATTTGGGCCCAATTTTGGCCCAGTTTTTGCATCACTGTAGTGTAGTTAGGATTTGGGTTCTATTTTGGTTTATTTTGTGGCCCAAATATTTATGTTTCAGTGAGGCTCGTTTTGGTTCATCTTTGGTTGAACTTTTTAAGGCCCTATTTTGGTTTATTTCCGTCCGGGTTTGGCTGAAAATTATGGCCTAATTTACCTTCTGGCTAGAGCGTTAATTTTGGTACGGGAAGCGTTCTTCATTTGCAATACCAATATATTTTTTTCCTATATATCTATTTCCACGATTTTAGCGTGAAAAATTACTTAATTCTGTCTGCAAAGCAAAGCAAATTAGGGGTGTTACGAAAACTCAGACCTCGAAAACACAGATCTCAGACCCCGAAAAACTCAGACCCCTGGGCGCACTGAAAACACAGACCCCCCGAAAAACTCAGACCCCCTGGGTGTATCGAAAACACAGACCCCCCAAAAATCTCTGACCCCCTGGGTGTATCGAAAACACAGACCCCCCCAAAATCTCAGACCCCCTGAGTGTATCGAAAACACAGACCCCCTGAGTATATCGAAAACACAGACCCCCTGGGTGTATCAAAAACTCAGACTCCCCGGGTGTATCGAAAACACCGACCCCCGAAAAATTCGGAGCACTGGATGTCTCGAAAACTCAGACCCCCTGGTTTTCTCGAAAACGCAGACCCCCGAAAAACTCAGACCCCCCGAGAAAGTCAGACCCCTGGATGTCTTAAAAAATTCAGACTCTAAATTCAATATTTTTCAAATATTATGACTAACTCAGACCGCGAGCAGTCTCTCTCTTTTTCGCATCCATTCGTTATAGCCTGTGTACAGCCCCACCCTCTCCCCCAAGGGAGGAGGCCCCTGTACACAGCCGAGTTCATTAAAGAAAAAAATTAGTGAATAAGAACTGCATAATGATTTTTCTTATTTGCTCATTTCCCTAAGTTGGTTCATAAATTAACCAGGTTCATATATTTTCTAAAAAAAGAAAGAAAGACTGCTTTCTGACCAGGGCAAAGACTTAGTAAAAAATTGAGTGGAAGGCGATTTGGGGCCACAAAATAGGTTTCGCTCATATTTTTTCCATGGACTGTTTTCATAGATTGGAGAAATTTTATTCTGTAAAGATTTTTTGGGGGCAATTTCTTTTGCACCGCATGCGGATTGGAAGAGGCAACATAGCGAATTTTGTCAAGAGTTTAACTGTTTTCTCCGGACGGAAGAGTTTATCTCAAGGCTTGCAATACCCTAGTAATATATAATGATCCTTTATCTTTAAAATTATATGGGTTTGAATCATCAACACTCTTTAGAATAATAACAATGAGGAAACAAACTTGACCCCTTTGATCCATTTGATGAAATACACGATTTTAGGCAAATTCAGTGGATTTAATCTCAAAAGAGGCTCTCCTTTTCATGCTCTACCGAACATCATTACAAAGTTCCATTCTTCAGCTACTGAATTATGTTAAAAGATTTGGTGACCATCAAGTTTCCGTCACGGTATGAGAGATGAAAATTGCCCTACTTGGTTAAATCGTCCGTATTCCCGTGAGAAACCACAGCCAGAAATGGGATTTATTATGCCAACTTCAAATTGTTCACTGCTTAAGAATGACTTAATAGACCTTTTTACCGATACGGCGGCCATACTGAATTAATTCGATTTAAGGAGTATTATAGGATCCCCTGGGAGCATGAGCACATTTCGTTCGTACTTTCGAGCGCTTTTCGGGACATTTTTTCTTAACGTTTTCTTAGAATAAGATTGTAATGGGAAAAAAGATCCTTGTGCCGTGTTTGGATGTAATAATGATCGCCTTTTTCCCGAGAAATATACAGTGAAAGACCATATTTCTAATACTAAACTAGAAAAAGGCGATCATTATTACATCCAAACACGGCACAAGGATCTTTTTTCCCATTACAATCGTATTCTAAGAAAACTTTACGAAAAGATGTCCCGGAAAGCGCTCGAAAATACAAATGAAATGTGCTCATGCCCCCTCGGCATCCTATAATACTCCTTAAATCGAATTAATTCAATATGGCCGCCGTATCGGTGAAAAGGTCTTGCTTTAAAATCGTGGCCACTTTGAATGATATGATGGCGGTTGGAAATCTTCATTCTTATGCAGTGAACAATTTGAAGTAGGCATATATTCGATTTCTGGTCATTTCTGGCTTTGGTTTCTCACAATCCTTCTCGACACTCGAGAAGCTCGGATCTGATTCTGATCCTCGGCTGCATGACCTCTAACCTTCTTGTTCTTGAGCCTCTCCACGTTTTATTATTGGGCTGCCCACGGATCAGGTTTCCCGTCCCCCTTTCCCTGCGTTGTTGCTAATCTTCTGATTTTTGAGGGGAATGGGGGGGGGGGGAATTTCAGATAAAAATTGTCGTAAGGGAACCATCGTCTTTTCTAAATCAAATAAGCCCCCGGCCTCTATTAAGCTCCCCGCCCCCCCAAATGGGCTTGAAATAAATAAGCCCCGGGGGGGGGCTTAATGACAAACTAGCCTGGCTTCAGAGGTTCGTTCTTGAAATACCCAGGAACTGCTGATAAGGAAAGGACCATTAAAAAAGTCATAGGAGGAGGGGTGGGGGAAAGAGGGAAGGAGCAAAATAGAACCCTGCTTGAAAGCCAATGATCCACCTGGCGAAAAGGCCGAAATGTATAAAAAATGTCTGCATTATTTAACCAGGGTTTCCACCACACTTAATTTTTTTTCGAATTAAAGTTGTTCCGATCAGTGTGAGCCTTTGTCAGGTAATACTGCAATGCCAGCTGTATTTATTCGAAAGGGCAAGAGAGCCGAAATCTCAGTTATAAAGGAGGATGAACATAATAAAATATTACTACCACTACAGGTTCCCGAACATGTAAAACTATACACATGATTCTTGCTCTTACGCCACTCAAACTAGGATTCTACTCTTTCGGCAGGGCTTGTTCTCCGGAAACGAGAGGGATGAGCGGGATACGGAGTCCAGTTGTAACATCACGTAGCCTGTTCCAGACTGTCGGTTACCAGGTTACGTGCATGCATATTACTGTATCTTTGATCACGTTCATCGAACTTTTGTCGACTATTAAACGTCAACTCTGTCGGTTGTACACACTACTCTGTCAGTTGTGTACATTATTTACTCGGTCAGCTGTAAACATTTACTCTGTCGTTTGTACACACCACAAGGTCAGTTGTGAACATCATTTAATCGGTCAGTTGTAAACATTTGCTCTGTCGGTCAGTTGTGTACATTATTTACTCGGTAAGTTGTAAACGGCATTTACTCTGTCGGTTGTACACGCTACAATATGTAAAAACTAAAATCTTAAACTAAGGCTCCCCGCGTCTTACCTAAGATCGTCACTTTTTTAACATATCATTTAAGAGGAGTGACATCTTAAAGTGATCTTAAAGAAATTTTAAGATGTTTTTTGTTAGTTTGAAATCTTCAAGTGGTGGGCATCTTACTTAAGAAGCAAATTTAGATATAATTTAATTTTACTTAAAAGTATGTTCTGTGACTTCTGTATACCTACAAAACGTTCTTCTTTCTGGAATTTCGTAACTCAGCTCAAACTCTGCATAAATTTGTTGGGAAGCCATTTGATGAAAACTGAAATGAAAGGCAACTCCGATGCTATCGTGTTTTAAACTCATGTTATAGATGATTTAAGACAAGACAATAGACAGAAAAACTATTTCTTGAAAATTTTTATTTAATTCTGGAACAGATGTATTCGTCCTTTTAAACTTCGCATCACAATTCGATCATCGATCCGCACTGACACGCGAAAGCATGATCCAGCTAAGTCGAGCACGCGGCAATTAAAGTTCAGCACTAAACCTTCTGAAAAGGTGTACAGAACATGTATAAGAAAATTCATATTAAAAACGCAATTTTCTTAATCATGATGTACAAAATGTACCTGCAATTCTTTTAAAACTTCACTGACTGCCACGGTTAAATTTCAAGACAATGACTAGCGCATCATGATTACACAGGGGCAGCCAACGTCAATTTTCGGAAAATATCTGTTCGGAAGCCGATTTGAGATCTAGAATTTTCGGAACATTTTTTGTAAAATTTCTTGCTTGCCTGCCTCTCCTAGGATTTTCGAACATCTAAACGGCATGGTATAATTGCCCATTTTTAACGGATTTTTAACCTAAAAAGGTCACCTAGAATTTTCGGGAGCCTTTTTTCAGTCTGAAATTTTCGAAAAGGTAACTTTTGATCCCTATAATTTTCGGATCACTAGAATTTCAGCTACGAAATCCGAACGGATGAAAAAATTTTAGGGGACAAAAATATGCCTATATCTACCCTTTAAATACTAAAATACGTTTAACAATGCTATGTTTCAGTGGTTTTGAACTGATATTATCGTTGGGTGCCCCTGATCAGATTCCTCGAAGGATCGAGGACAAATAGAAAGACAAACAGTGAGCATTCTTTTGATATCCTCACTGCGCGCAATGAAGATATGATTTTTAGTAAAAGGAAAAATATTCCTGGTATTTCATCAGTATCTATATAATAAATAGAATTCTTCGTTGAGAAAGCCAACGCTTACCACCCTACTCACATCAAGTTTACTGCTGAAGTATCAAAAATAGAAACTACACTCTTGGACACAACAGTGTACAAAGAGGGGGATAAAGGGGGCGGGGGGGTCCTACGCACGTATCTGCACCGACTTAAAAAAAGCCAGTAGAAATAACGCATCACGAGGATTAAAATTCCGCGCTCACGTTTCACGGAAATTTCCGAAGTAAAAGGACAGTGCATGGCAGGACCTGTTCAGAATGCCGCTGTCTGCTGAGTTAATGATGAGTTACTACAGTAATTGACGTTTAATAATAGAGTCGATGTTAGTTGCTTTATGTGCCTCCCGCACAACTAGTGCAGAGAAGTAACGGAAGTCAGGTAAAACTTGAACTTGAACTTTATTTTTATTTAAACACGGTAAATCTATCAGATAAAATAATAATAATAAAAAATTATAATCTACTTTAATCTATATAAACATGATCTAAAAATTTAAATAGTAAAAATAGAGAAAATAAAGAAATTCTGCTTTACATAGATGCCGTGTGCGTTTTATCGATTCAGTCAAAGAAATCGCAACAACCATTTCGAAAAGATTTAAGTGATTTTGCTTGCCGCAATTCAGGGGACAAGCTGTTCCAGATAACCGCACCATTATAGCTAAAGCTATTTTTCAAGAAACTGGTGCGGGGCAATGGAACAGCTAGTTTGTTTTCAGAGTTCCTTAAATTATAAGGTGGATTATATTTAGTGAAAAGAGAACCAAGATAGTCGGGCGCAAGACCATGTATAGATTTATAGACCATGGTGGCCACTTGTATTTGTCGCTGAGTATCCAACCGTTTCCAGTTGAGTTGCTCAAGAAGAGGATCAGCGCTTGTGTCATAACTGGAGAAGGTTAGAATACGTAAACATACAATGAAATGTAGGTAAAGGTAAACTGATGATGACTAATGCTGACGGATAATAATACTCAAAAGGAACGTCATTTGACTTTCCCTTTTCTCAAAGTTGTCTTTGACCGTTCTTCCGCTACGAGTACAGTCGAAACTCCATGTGCGACCACCTCTCGTAAGCGATCACCTCCGATAAGCGACCGCCAATCCAAAACACCAAAATTTTCCCCGTCAAAGCCTTACCCATTGAACCTCTAGTAAACGACCACCTCCTTCGGGCCTGACTGTTAATAATTTTCCATTGTTTTTATACTCTTGTAAGCGACCACTTGACGTACGCATTCTCTGATCCGTCTATTTTCGCTTTGTGCAATATATGTTACTTGGAATATACAGAGAACTTTAGTGAGAACATGGAACTACACATATCCTAACTTAGACATTGCATGCAATAAAGTAGATGTGCCTGGACCTCTTCTTGGAAGAGACCCCCCCGGTTCAATTCTTGTAAACGACAAGGTCCACTAAGCGACCACTCAGTCTTTTCATTTTGGGTGGTCGCTTACTGAAGGTTCCACTGTAGTAACTTCTCATAGAAAAGTCATTTCATCCTGATTGTCGTCGCTGTTTATTGCATAGGCTTTGCTTCCTTTTGCGGACTTTTCTAACCGACAGAGTTTTATTCAATCGACGATCCTAGACCACGCTTTTCGGACTCAGCTTTCAAACCAGCGTACTCAGAGTGTGGCGCCCAAGAGCTTCAAGGGATGTGAAGGCTTATTGTCAATGGGCGTTCGAATTCGCTCTTTACCTCCAACTTATCCAACTCTACTTATCCAGAAGCAGCTCTAAGTCTCTGATTCACGCCTTTGTTGCCAGTAGAGTAGACTACTGTAATAGCCTGTTGTTTGGTTCGCCAAAATATCAGCTATCTAAATTGCAGCGTGTTCTGAATGCTAGTGCTCGCTTAATTTATTGCGCCCCAAAGTAGTGCCATATCACGCCTCTGCTTCTCGAGCTACATTAATTGGTTACCTGTTTGCTCCCTTATTGAATACAAAATATTACTCCTTAAAATTAAACGTTTTGCACGATATGACACCTGATTATTTACGCCAGTTAATATTAGTTGAAAATCACGAATATCGCATAAAAAATTGTAAAGTTCACGTATCACGACAAGCAAACCACTCACAATTCACGGATTTTAATTTCGTATTTTCGCCTTTCACGAAGTTAAATGCACTTAATCCCGTATCACGCAATAACCCCTTTCACCCCCTTTACAAAGGAAGAACGATTCGAGAAAGAAAGAATCCTCGATGTGCGTACACATTTTAAGCCTTATACTGAAACATTTCAGTGCACACACTTCAACAGCTGTCACCCAGCGAGCGTTAGTTTGTCAAAGGAGAAGCTCTCAAGCTTCTTAGGACAAACCCTTCAAAACTTTGTTCGAGGAGAACGTTAGAAAATTCTAAACAAGCCTTATCTCTACAGGCTGCCCGGAACAAAAGGTAGGAAGCTTTAAAAAGGCTTTGAAAGACACAATGGGCGCACAGCAGGAGTCGTGCTTGTCTGTCTAAACCCATTTTTAACATGTGAGTAAATAAAATGTTTACAACCGACCGAGTACGTAATGTGCACAAATGACAGAGTTTACACAGCTGACAGAGTAAATGTTTACAACTGACAGAGTGAGTAATGTACACAACTGACAGAGTAGTTTGTACAACTTTACAACCGTCAGAGTAGTGCGCACGACCGACAGAGTGAAATGTTTACAGAGAGTAGTAAATGTTTACAACTGACCGAGTAAGTAATGTACACAACTGACAGAGTAGTTTGTACAACTTTACAACCGTCAGAGTAGTGCGCATGACTGACAGAGTGAAATGTTTACAGAGAGTAGTAAATGTTTACAACTGACCGAGTAAATAATGTACATAACTGACAGAGTAGTTTGTACATCCGACAAAGTAAATGTTTACAAACGACAGATGGCGTTGAGCCTCGCGACGGAGTGAATGTTTGCAACTGACAGAGTAGCGCGTGCAGCTGACAGAGTAATAGACCAATCGACAGAGTAAGTGTTTACAACCGACAGAGTAATGTACACAAATGACAGACTTAAATTTCAACCGATAGTCTTTCTCTAAACCCAACAAACAGCGCACCATACTTATTCGCTGACACTTCGCTTCGAAAGCAAGGAGCGCCGGAAGGTTACAAAATGCGGTCCAATCATTTTTTGATCCTTGCTCTCCTGTTTTCGTCGTTTTCGTTGTTGGTGCTCAAAGTTCATGGTGATTCGCCACATATTTTGCTGATAGTCTTAGATGATTTAGGATGGAGTGATGTTGGGTTTCATGGTTCAAAAATCAACACTCCAAACATGGATAAACTTGCTTCTGAAGGCGTAATACTGGATAATTACTATGTACAACCAATTTGCTCTCCAACCAGAGGTGCTCTCCTTTCCGGAATGTACCCTATACATACAGGTAAAAATGCGTAGCGCAAATTTAGCATTACTGCCATTACTTGTACCGCTTTCTTAGCATAGCTTGTTGTTTGTTGAAGTGTCATCGCTGGGTACTCGCGATTTTTTCTAACTGTTCCTATGCCATCGTTGAACTCATTCCTCTGGTTTACGGATAATTTCTTTTCCGGGTAGGGGTAAAAAAACTTCAGTTCGGTCCAGAGAAGAACTTGGTCAATACCAAGCCTTCTTGACCTGACGCTTGGTCATTAACTTTATAACACTCTTTCAAAGCGAATATATTGATTGATTGTAGGTTTACAGAGTGGAATTATACGCTCTACGGAGCCATATGGACTTCCACTTAACATCACCACCTTACCGCAGAAACTCAAAGAAGCAGGTAAGGACAAACTGACTTCAACAACCTTGTGCTCACTAGCTCCATTTACTCCCAAATGCTTGGCGTACTCAATCAATGAAAATCGATATCCAGACTGCGTTCAGTCTCTTATTTCTGTTTTTTAAAGTCGCAGTAGATGGACAGCACGAGTGAGAGGAAGAGCAGTTCTTTTTCCACTCTCTACGCCCAAATCTCCCCTACTTTTAATCATTTGTAATTTGCCGGCCTTATCTTACTTTCTCGCTCGCCCTTGGCTCTAAGGAAAGAAGGACGACCACTCCCGATCTAATCGATATCAATCGTTTTGCAAGTTAATGGTTATTGGACTGAACTGAGTGAAGTGCAATTTGGTCTGTATCTGATCGGACGGACGCGCAGCGTGACTAAAAAAAAAAAATTAGCGGATGAGGTTTTTGTGATATCCGGAGTAATCAAGGTTATTCCTTGATTATTTAGGATATCACAAAAACCGAATCTAATAATAGTTTTATTAATGATCGCTTCGAAGAAAAAACGAGAAACACACTGTCGCAAGGATGAATTGATATAATTGTTATTGGAATTAGTCAGCTATCTGCTAGCAGAAAACTAATTAATCTGTTGTTACATACGAATGACATGCGAATATAAGGGAAAAAATGTTTTGCGCTACCTTGCGCTAAATGGAATGATTCACTCAGGTTGCATTTGAGACATTATTAAAATTTGTTATAAATACATCTTTGCATGGTTTTTTAAAGTTACATTTCTCAACATTGTTTAAAAAGATAGAAAAGGCATTCAAATGTTTCCGTATGTTACTCACTTGACAATCGTATGCATCCGTTATCCTGCGTTGCAGCCGGCCCACGTACTCGTCTAAACCATTTGTACAGTCAGTGTATAGTCTATATAGAAGGTTTAGAGGGTCTGCGACGCAGGCTAGCATCCGTATGTTGCCTACATGTATCCCTATATAACCCGTAAGTTTCTCGTATGTATTCACTTAGTAAAAGCGAAGTTAAGCTGTTTCAGGGTGTAACAAATATCGACGAAATGGCTAATGCTTTTCCGACCCGGGGCCATCTTTACGCATGAACACACAGGCAATCACTGATTTTAGCTGGTAACTTGGGAACAAATATACATTTGCCAATTAAATTTTAACAATTACCATTGAAGAGTGGGACCAAAGGATCCCATTTCTTGTTTGTAGGATTTTTTGTAGATACTTGTTTGTAGGCTTCAATTTTATACACTCGTTTTTACATTTTTAGCTGAGGGGTCCTGTTGCAGGTTCTACAACCCGCCTAGATGTACTGTCTTTGGGCTCCACTAAAAACTATATTTCAAAAGCTTTAAAATGCACTCATTTTTATTTCAAAACAGGATATTCTACACATATGATAGGAAAGTGGCATCTGGGATTCTGTAGCTGGTCATACACTCCACTATACCGTGGCTTCGATTCGATTTTATGGCATATACCTTGGCGCTGGAGATCATTACACACACGAGACAGCCGGAATTCTTGATCTACATGATAACGAAACGCCTGTAGAAAATAAAGACGGAGTTTATTCTACGTATCTTTACGCTGAGGTTTGGAATAACAATAGATTCTTATTTATTCTTATTATTTTTTCGTTTAGCTATTTCACCTACCTGATCATACGGAGAAAAGAAATGTAGTACTTTTTACTGCAAAAAAATCTTCTGGATCTTGACTGTCGACTGTCATTTTTTTTTGTGACAAATGTATGAGAGCTGCGGAAATGAAATCAAGTGAAGAATGGTCCTCGCAGTTGTGAACGCACTTTATGCAATTGCGTAAGAGAAGCCCGAAAAAAATTCACGACTTCAACGTGATTTGTACCCGTGACCTAGCGATACCATTGCGATGCTCTAACCAACTAAGCTATGAAGCCACTGATGTTGGGAGCAGGTCATGTGTTCGGTAACGCGACGTCGCGGGTTCAAATCCCGTTGAAGTCCTGAATTTTTTTGAGGCTTCTCTTACGCAATTGCATAAATTGCGTTCACAACTGCCAGGATCATTCTTCACTTAACAAGATATTATGGTTGATTAGTCAGGAGAGGAAAACATTAAGGAACAGGACAGGAAGCAGTTCCAATACATGAAAGTTAATAGATAGAATAATAGAATTTAGTAGATATGAATACATATTTTATCGTGACCTGGTCCCAACACAGTAAAGTGGATGCCCGGGAGTGGATGTCAATTTCAAGCGCTTTTTATTTGCAGCAAGCACAGAAGGTTATTGAATCCCACAATGCCTCGACACCATTGTTTTTATATCTACCATTTCAAAGCGTCCATACTCCTCTGGAAGTTCCCACCGAGTACACGGAAAAGTACGAAAACATCACAGATGATGACAGAAAAATCTATGCAGGAATGGTTGAAAATGTTGATGAAGCAATAGGAAATATAACAGAGGCCATGAAGACAGCTGGGTAAGTAGATAATAAGGAGAGATCTGGACCTGTCATATAAAACATCCATTTATTTGACATCAAAATTACATTAGGGCACCCATAAGAAGTTGAAGTACCCATTCGTAATAAGCACTTACGGGTACGGAAGCAGAGGTGATAAGTAAATTCCAGGGGAGAAACAAAAGGAAATACGATATTAATCCCCGGGGGAACCCTTTACTTGTCATTCCGATAAGGGGTGTAAATCGCCAAATGTTGGTCTCACTTTGGAAGTTTTTCATTAAAAGCAAATATTTTTTACCCTCACAGATACAACTTAGGTTTGTGCGGAACGAAATCGCCATATAAAAGTAATAAAGAAACTAACTGCAAAAACCGTGGACGAAGATCCCGCTGGTTGTAAACGTTGGATCTCTAGAAAAAAGATCTAATCAGCTAAAATATCCAAAAAACTAGGAGTCCAAAGACCACTACAAAGCTGATCATAACAACGTGTTTTGTTTTTTTCATAACAATATTTCGGCTGGCCATACCAGCCTTCTTCAGGTTTACAGATGATACTGAATTTACGATAGGAATTACAATACAGTGTATTCAGTATATTCAGTATTCAGTATTGTTGAAATTGTTGAAAAGGGACAGGTGGAAATGAAGTACAACATAGAAAGAAAAGAAAAACTAATAAGGATATGGATTACAATGATTCGTCACGGCAGTTTAGGCTATTAGGTTCAAGAGTCATGGCCTTATCTATCCAATGTGACTCCCTCGCCCGGGGGGCCCTCGCCTTACGGACCGAGTCACGTGAAGAATGAATTTTCCCTAATGAGACTAACTGCATGTCAGTGTGAGAATGGTCAGAGTGAGAGAGAAGGCGTTCAGAAACATTAGTGGGTTTAGATTTAATGTTAGTTTTGTCGACTGGACGTCTGTGTTCGTTAAATTTGTCCTTGAGGCAAAAGCGACCAAACTGTGTTGAACATGAGGAGCCGCATAAAGTCCCTTAAGTTTGCTAATTACGTTGAGTGACGGTTGCTATGCTCAATTTCCTGTTACAATTTTACCTTCGATCTCGTGCATGTTAGCAGGAGAGAGACTGGCTGTCATCGATAGTGATTTTCACAGAGGCGATGAAACAATCCTAAATTTCGCAACCGTCTGTTAATATGGTTAAAACAGTAGTAGCCGGGGTAAATAAAGTCGAGTGCGGTCTTTGCAACTATCCTCCGAATCAGATCATCCCGATCAAGCCATCATTGTATGGAGTATATGTGAATTGAATTCTTTTTCACCGTATCGCGGTCGAGAATTTCTGTGTTGATTCAAAATCCTTTCCCTTAGAAGCTGTTGGCATTTGAAAGAAAATTTTAACAGATCGGACAGGTTAGGAGAGTTCAAAGTGACATGGCCAGCCTTTCTTCGTCACATTGGTTCAAAAGCGAGGCCAAGTCAGCCTTAGATCAGTAGGTTTACCTTGCGACACATTAATTCTAGTTTTTTTATGACTTGCTTAATCGTAAGACGCCTTGAAGGTAAGGACAGTGTTCGAATTTTTTCCTTTAGTTTATTTATTTCTGCCTCGAACATATCCGCGCTAAAACCTCCTAAATGCCCGCCAAATTTAATGTAGCGCGCTCGGGAGTGATCGAACAGTGTTTAGGGAGAAACAGGTCCAGCACACCTTCAACTGGAAAAAGTACCCTTATAAAGAAGTCGAAAAGCGTTATCAATTTTGTGCTACATTTTCTTGATAAACAATGGAATGTGTTGAAAATTATAGACATCCGTGTTTCATAATACAAGTACACACGTAGCGGCCAAATTGCTAGATATTTGATCTTTTTACAACTGTTTTGCTTGTTGCCTACGTTTAAATGCTACATCATGATCCAGTGCGATTTATACAGGGGAACCCAGCGAGGATATAGTTCAAAACCACTTAACAAAGCATTGTTGAACGTATTTTAGTATTCAAACGGTAGATATAGGCATATTTTTATCCCCTAAAAACTTTTCATCTGTTCGGATTTCCTAGCTGAAAGTCTAGTGATCCGAAAATTATAGGGATAAAAACTTACCTTCTCGAAAATTTCAGCCAGGAAAAGGCTCCCGAAACTTCTAGGTGGCCTTTTTTAGGGTCAAAATCCGTTAAAAATCGGTAATTATACCATTTTGTAGATGTTCGAAAATCCTAGCAGAGGCAGGCAAGCAAGAAATTTTACAACAAATGCTCCGAAAATTCTAGATCTCAAATCGTCTTCCGAACAGATATTTTCCCGAAAATTTCCGTTGGGTGCCCCTGTTTATAGTTGTCGCTACATGCTCAGATCTTTGTTTGAATTAATGCGAAAATTATCTTATAGTCTATAAGAAATAATAGTTAAAATACTCGATCTTAGCACAACAAGCCAGTAATTACTGCGTTTGCATTGTTGCATGCTTTCTCTACCTATGAAAATAATAGTTTTCCTAGTATATCAGATAGGCCAACTGACTCCCACTGGTAGCAAATTGTGCAGCAAAACCATAAATAAGGGCTATTCGAAGTATAACCCTCATGTAAAAACTTTTGATTTTGATCAACAATGAAATGAGCGACTAAAACGCGTTAAAAATAAGACACGCTCGTGTTTCCCATACCCCTACCGTCCTAAATGTACTTCACAGAGAGGGGGTTGAGTGTTGCTCGTTATTTGTAAGTCTCTGAATCTTAGCAGCTTTCTTTTTCTTTTCTATAATTTTTACAGTGGAATCGAAATGAATTTGAGTTGATTGGTTGCATCCATCGCAGTTTCCCCCTATTTGTTTTTCAAAAAAACACCATTGTACGAACGGTCTCTATTATTTTTCACGAACAGAGAGCTTTAATTCACCGAAAAACAGATTCATAAAATGTACATGGTTTAGGGTATTTTGTACGTGCTTTTTATGTTGGGTGTGTCGCCTGATTAAAAGCGAGCGATCGGGTGAGTCGCCTTCGCTTAGTGCAAGAAGACTTTGTAAAACTTATACATCAAATGAATCTTTCTGTAAAGAACGAGACGGCTTAGCAAGCTTGAAAAATAGTTTTGGAAAACGTCTTGCCAAATATATTTTTCTTTTGTTTGGGGATTGCTAAAATTGTATTTCAACTAAACTCTGTAAAATTCGCAATTGAACTTATTCTTCGGATTCAAAACAATGACCAATGTTCTGTCTGCACGTGCTCTTTTGGGTGAGTCGCCTGAAAAAGCAAGCGATCGGGTGTGTCGCCTTCGCGTAGTGCAAGGGAACTTGGTTTTCATTGGTTATGGCTCGCAAGTCCGTTTTGAACGAAATAAATGGTTTCAGTCATAATTAATGAACATCATATAGGTGACCTTGCAAGTTTGTATTATAAGAAAACTATAGAACCTTTTTACGCCGCGAACAGGATAAATAGAATACTTCACTGGCCTTTTCTCAAAAAACGGGAATAGTCCAGCTTTAAATTCTGCTCCCCAGAAAAAGCTACAATCAAAATTATTTAAATTTGTAGTTTAAATTCAATTAAATTTTTTTAAATCGCTGCTCTTCGTTCATTTGTGGTAAATAAATGCATATCGATTCTGAGGTATCCCCGGTTTGATAATTTGTGCAAAACTCCTCTACACCGCCACAAGTTTTCCGAGTGATGCACTGTTTCGGAGTGATTTTTATTTCATCAGGTCCTTTTCTTAAGTTGTGTTCGTCTCATCAGCTCAGCTTTATTATTTCTGTAGTGTCTGCTAAAGATATGTCGAATAAAGCTTCATAGGAGGTCACGAAAGGAGATTGGCATTTCAGCTCAAGTATGGTTTCAAGCTTTCAACGGTCTATGCTTGGATGAATTTAAACAATGGTTTCCTGGTCAGATGGGGGACAGATTTTCCCCCATATTTCGGTCGCTAGGGCTTGCGGCTCGCCATGTGACAGTGTCGGTGTCAACATTTTTAGCGGAATTAAAATCACTATAGCGCTTATTTGATTGCCTGTTCTAGTATGGTCTCTTCTAGGGCTTAAAATATTGAGCTTAAGCCAATTCTTGAGAAATAACTTGTTAATAACTAAATCACCGCTTCGTGTCAAACGAATATTTATCCCAAGTATTATATGAAACGTTACAAACAACAAAAATGAACTTTGAAAATCTGATATGCTATCAAGTTTCCAAAATCCACAATTGCAGTCCGTTAATCTTCAAGAATATCCATCCTCAGCTCCTTTTGTATTCGCCGTGTTAGTTGTACCTTCTTATGTGTCACTTAGATTATTCGTTTTGCTTTACTTTCTGTTTAGTTTATGGGACAACACTTTGTTGATTGTGACTACTGATAATGGCGGGGCACCTGATGATGGTGGTTACAACTGGCCTCTTCGTGGTGAAAAAGGAAGCCTCTGGGAGGGAGGGGTCAGAGGAGTGGGTTTTGTTCATGGAAAAATGCTGCAGAGGACTGGAGTCACGTGCAATGAGCTTTTTCACGTGACTGACTGGTACCCAACCCTCCTCTATCTTGCAGGTTTGCCCCCATTGATTGTTACAAATACTTAGATCACGTCACTCCTTTAGATCACTGAAGTGCTCTGTAAGAGTTGTTAATTGTCCATTTTTAATTAGTAGAAAACCAAAACGCTATTAACCTTGCTTCTTGTTCCTTGTAAGGCATAGAAGAGGATTCTGATAGTTCAGCGCTGGATGGGTACAACATATGGTCCGCAATTTCTGAAGGAGCCGCATCAGAAAGAACAGAGATTCTTCACAATATTGACGGAGACACTGCGGCAATTCGTGTGGGCGACATGAAGCTATTGTTAAACGTAACCAATAAAGACTGGTACAAACCGCCAGAGCTGTCCTCTGAAGCAAGGAAAACGAAAAAGGTATTAACAAGAGAGCATGATGGAACAGAGAGGGAAACGCCCAGTCTACTGAGCCCTTGGGACTGATGGGTATTTCACCAAAAATATTTTTAGACCAATTAAACGCTTGAAATTAATCGGAGGTTGGTTTTCAGAGAGGTCGGCAAACTTTTAATCTATGGTTTTAAGAGAAAACTCAACAGCCACCACTAATAATTCTGCATTGTTTGAGGCAGTCACATTGCTATGGCACTCATTTTGCTATTTACTAGAATGGTATCTTCTAGGGGTGAAATTAAGCTAAAGGCCATGCTGGGTTTAATCCCAATTGCCCGAAGGGCCTCCCTGCCCGCTTTACAGATCGGTCACCCCTTCCCCCCGCTCCCCCACACGCAGCTGGGTATTCCGTACGAGACCAGTTGCGTTATCCACTGGATAGAGGTTTTTCCACTGCAAAGCATTGTCCATAATTAAATGAACTGTTGCCATCCACGAATTCTGAAGCATACACGAAGTCACCAATACCGTGCTGACGTGCTGATTAACTGTTATATCCACTTTCCTTCTTTTAATCCTACAAAATTAATTATAAACAAACTAACGAGCTGCGATTTGCTATTTAAAATCTTATCATCCAGTTTTAGTTAAATGTTTAGTTGTAACACGGCAAGACACATTGCTTCATATACATATTTTCTTTAGTCTTCTTACTGCCTTCCTTTGTTATCCGCAGAGATCTGGTGGCACAATTAGAGTTGCACTTTACAATATCACCGCTGACCCATATGAAAGTCAAGACCTCAAAAGCACGTACCCAGCTTTGGTAAGGACGTTAAGAAGGCGAGTCACATATTACAAGACGGGCGAGGTACCTTCTGGGAAAGTTGACGCTGATCCAGAAGCAAAGACACTGGCGCTCGAAAATGGGTATTGGGGCCCATGGATTGACTGAGATTTGAAATCTGAAAAAATGAAAGTCTCTTCACGGATAAAATTTTTTCAGACAGGGATAGATTAGCTTAGGTGATTTTATCGACGTTTATAGACGTGCAAGATAGCAACAGCTTTTATTTCGATTCGTTAATTGACAGTTACTTGTTATTTTAGGAAGATAGTACTGATTTTCATTATGCTCTGTTTTCTCATGTTGCTGCAGATTGGTACGAATAAAGACTATTGCTGTTGACAAAAAGAGAGAATGAATTCGATAATAGGGTCACTCTCCTATCCGGGTCAACGTTTCCTCATATAAACAATCTGGCTCACCCAACTGTTCGTCTAGGCAGAGCGTGAGCGAACGATGTTAGCTTAAGTAAAGGTGTCAACTTTTTCCTTACTTAAAAAAAAGAAACTGGGAAAAAATACTCCGCAGAGAGGGCGACTCTCTTTCCCGGATTAACGTTTTTTCGTATGAACAGTGTGTGAGGCTGATATCGGGAAACAGAATGGTCATAATACTCTATACAATGCAAAGCAAAGCAAAGTTGACCGGTGTTTTACTGGAGGTAATATTTTTTTATTGTTTTCTGATAGTACCGTTCTTGTTATTAACCCTCGGACGTACATGCAAATTCATACCCCACCGTGGTACAAGTGGGTGGGGTGGATGGACCCCCCACTAGAGTTTTTGATATGTTGCAGTGTTTCGAAACGATTTTACCTTCGGTGGAAAGCCTTTGATATTCTCTACAAGATGAGGTATATTTTATGGGTGGTGGCGCTGCTGGGGGGCCTGTGACGTCACCAAAAATGGCCGCCATCTTGGATTTTACCAAGAATTAGAAATCAGGTTAAAACCGCGAGAAATGGTGATTTTTTTTTTTTGTGCCTGGGAAGAAAAATAACACAAAATAAGCACTTTGAATAATTTTAGCCTCAAGATTTACTTTTATTGTTGAAAAAAAGTTGAAAAAACATGTACTTTCACTCGAAAATGGCTTGATCACCTCCTACTTATGACGTTATATCTCGTAACCATAATTAAACTCTTCGCCAATAGATGAGCTTGGGAACTGATGCCTTAAAGGTTGGACGGGAGCCTGAACGCCTCAGAATCCGCAACGATTCGCTTAAGCAACAGATCCGCAAAGATCAGCTCAAAAATGCCAGCGTGAGGAGAGATGCAACGTAAGTCACAAGATAAGCAAAAGGCCCCTGCGGTCACCCCAAAGATCACGTACGCTTGAGGAGGAGACCGCTGACCGCATTGGCTTGCAGTTTAACTTTGCCTAAATTACATTTAGCCACATAAGACTGACCATCACTGAACTCGACTCAAAATGAGCGCAAGGGATGAACGAACAGCTACTGAAAACACCAGGTGCTGATGTTTTGGCCTCTAGGAAAAAACTCAGAAAAACCTCGCAAGGGGGTGGCATCCACCCCCTTGCACGTCCGAGGGTTAATATTATTTTTACTTTTTTTAAATAAAAATAAAAACACCAGGAAAAAAACAATGCTATAAAAGCCTGGAAAAAGGAGAACCTGAAAATAACGAAATCTCAACATTGGTATCATATACCTACACTTTGCAAGTTTTTCGATTTTCAACCCTTTATTACAGGCCTTGTTGCATAAAGAAATAATATAATTATAAAGACTAGAGGTTACAATCGTAATTGTTGGAAGCCGGAGGAGGTTGATCCAACAATCGGTTGTATGGTCCTCTCTGTAAATTAAATTAGACATGAACTACAAAAGGACCGCAAACGAATTTGCCGCAGAAAATAGGATCTATAAGAAGACCTGATCAGCCAAATTCATACAAAGTACAGAAAAGTAGACACATTGAATTCCGCAAAGCTGATCGAATTACGTGAAAATAAACTTTGCAAGACATCAACACGACACCGAAAGAACCCTAAACAAAGAGGGGTTGTAGTCGTCAACTGCTGTTTCGCCATTATTGTGGCTTATCAAGACGGCGTAACAAACAGAGAATATCTGCTGAAAAATAAACCGCTCGCTCTGATTTAAGCCCTGACATTGAACTTCAACACCGACAGAATCACGCTATTTGGGGGTCAAAATTAAGTGATACATTTTACATGGCGAATTAAAATAACCCAAACATTTTACATGGCGGATTAAAATAACCCATACATTTTACATGGCGAATTAAAATAACACAAGCATTTTACATCGCGGAATAAGTAACGCATACATTTTACGTGGCGAATTAAGGTGACTCGACCCAGTTTTTTTGGGGGGGGTACCATCCTACTTTGAAGCTCTCTGGTATCCCCACCTTTACTTTTATCGTAAGTCTAACACATAGAATGGATAACATATAGATCAATCTACAATATAACATAAAATTTTTGGGGATCGGAGTAAATGTCACGTGGTTATAATGCCACGCCCCTTTGAGGTCTGAGTCGAAAATCTGCTGTTGCCGGCATTTTTTCGTGAAAATCTCTCGGCTACACATAGTGCGCATTAGTGCCTTGCGCTGAACAGAGTTTCACCAAAATCGCAAAGACCCAATTCGAGAAATTCAGCGGTTTCCAAATTTAGGTCATAATTTATGCGAAAATGATAAGCAAACTTTACACGATTATATCTAATAAACTATGAGATTCATCCCTTTATTTTGGGCATCGTTATAACAGATGGGTCCTTGCAAGTCACCAAAACGCTTTAGGGCCTTGTAAATGCGCGCGATTTCGAGCAAAGCAAACTTTTCGCTATTTGTTGACGTTTGTCAGCGTTTAAGAGTCCTTCTCACGAAAAAAGCATTTTCTTAAAAATTCGTAGTTTTTTTCCCCTCAAATTTTTTCAGGGCCACAATTGATTAGCTAACTACCCGGATTCTGAATTTCATGGTCATTGAAAAACTGTGACATTATCTTCTATAAGCCCAAACTTGAGTAAACATTGAAGATTTTTTAGCGTTTTGGCTGAGTTTGTGCTTTGGGAGTTGTCTATTGTTTCTAGTCTGTCATGATACAGCATTTTTGTTCAGCACGCGTGCAATGACCGCGCTTGGCTGACTTCCAGTCGTACCGTAACTTGATTGCATCTCTAAATTCCTTCTTATTCAGTTTGTAATCCAGCTCTTTGAGGGGAATTACGGTCAGCCAATTTGTTCTCTGTAGCTAACTCAACAGCTCGCTCAGCTTTTGTCGACAGGGAATTCTTCACTTGCTTGTTTTCGTGTGCTTAGTTGCAGTGTTTGAATTTCTGAGGCATCTCAGTGGAGGCTGGTGCTCTTGCTCAACAATTCGCCTCACCTGCGGATCAGTAACTTCGATTGAAGCCTCGTATTCAGAAGATGAGGTCACTACAGGATCTGTAAACTCAAGGCCACCCATGCGCACAAGGAGACCAAGGAGGTCGCGCTCTACTTTAGTGGCTGTACGGTCAGTGACAGCTGGCATGAGAACCTCATTAATCTCGCGCTCGAGTGGCTCAATTAATTCTGCAATATCCGGTAATGTTCTTTGGAAATATGTCCAACGGTGCCGCAGACCAAAAGTGAAGGCTGCATAGCTGGCTTGAGGCTGTGATATGGAGAAATCTGCGAGTTTAGTAATATCATTGACCCATTTGTCTACTTTCTCGCCAGTATTCTTCAAGGAACGATCTAGATCCTGGAGCCGCGCCTAAGTGCTTGTGGCCCTCTATGGTGACGTTAACAGCAGTGTCTCTAAACACCTCCCTGGCAGCCTGTTCTCGTTCCGGTTTGATGATCAAGCAACATTTCTTGGCATTAGGGAAGTAACCCAGCGGAGGGCCACTCTCTGATAGTTGTTATTGTTGCAATGAAAATTCTTGTTAGTCTCTGTACATTAAATAGACATAAACTACGAAAGGACCGCGAACGATTATGCCGCAGAACGTAGGATCTGTAACAAGACCTGATCAGCCAAATTATACAAAGAAGACAACTTGAATTCTTCAAAGCTGATCGCACTATGGCCAGGTACTATTTGACTGCATTTCACACAACTTAAAGATTTCTTAACTGAAATGACACCGGTTTGAAACTTCACGGGGTCAGAACTGAATAAATGTCTTTGCCATTGTCCTTTATACAAGTCTGAACTTTTGCTTAATTTATTCCTATTATTCTTGCGATATTTGTTAGCGTGATTTGTTGTTTTTTTTGCTGCCGAATACCAAATTGTTGTTACTTTTGCAATTTTTGCGAATTTTGTAGGCTTCCAGATGACCTTCTTTACCTTTCGTTTTAAAAAGTCGGAATTATTTCTAAATTTGTTATTCTTGCTATTCTTGCGATAGTTATCTGGGTGTTTTTTGGTGCAATAAAATTTCTTGTTACTTTTGCGATTTTTGAGGACTTAAATACTAGATTTCTGCAAGCAGTTTCTATTAAACCTATTTTTTCTAAAATTGCGACAAAAATTTGTAGCAAAGTTTTGCTACAGTTTGCAATCCTTGTTGAATTTGTTATTTTTGCTATATTTGCTATTTTTTCCATACATTTCTGACAGTACAGTTAATTTTTTTGGCCAAAATTGCCAAGAAAATTTGCTACCAAAATTTGGTGACAGTGTTCAATCCTGGACATAAGTGGAAAGCCACAAGATCGCATTACACAACTCTTTCAACCATTTTAATGCAACAAATTTAATAAAATAGTTGGGGAAATGTGGCCTCAATGAAATGTTTTGGTGGTTAAACGGTTACATATCATACAGCTTGCCTTATCCGGAAAGCGAGGATCCTCATCTTCGTTGCTGGACTCTTCGACTAACTGGCTTAAAGAACTGATGCTGGCGTTAGTTTACAATATTATCAATCAACTTTGCAGCGCAATAATACACTGAGTTGCTGCCACAACTTGCAATGTGAGGTCGATTGGGCCAACGAGTGAGTTTGTGGCTGATTTTGTCGGAACTCGAATTTCTAGATTTCTATTTGCCCTTATATGTTCTTAAATTTGAGTCTGAAGGATTTATATAGCCCTATTAGCCACCTTGTATAGACTGTAATATAGTACTGTAAATTTATTTCTGTGTCTGGTCGCCGTTTAAATAAACAAGACACATCAATCATAGGGTTAATATTCTATATTTGTTGACCCCCGGACATGCACGCAAATTCATACCCCCACCGTAGTACAAGGGAGGGGGGATTGATGGGACCCCTCCCTAGAGTTTTTGATATGTTGCAGTACTTTTAAAATGATTTTGCCTTAAGTGGAAAGCCTTTGATCAAGATGGGGCGTATTTTATAAGTGGTAGCGCTACTGAAGGCCTGTGACGTCACCAATGACGGTGGCCATCTTGGCCATCATCTTAGATTTTACCAAGTATTAAAATTCAGGTTAAAGCCCCAAGAAATGGTATTTTTTGTGCTTGAAGTATAAAATAACACATAACTAATCACTTTGTATCATTTTATCCACAATCTTTACTGTTATTGTTGAGAGAAGTTGAAAGAACATGCAGTTTCACTCAAAAATGGCTTGATCATCTGCTACTTATGACATCATATCTCGTATCTATAGTAACTGACCATCACTAAACTTGTCTCAAAATGCGTACGAGGAAAAAAGAAAAGCTATTGAAAACGTCAGGTGCTGATGTTTTATCGTCTAGGAAAAAACTAAAAAAAAACTCAGAGGGATCGGAGGAAGCACTTCCCCCCCTCACTTGTTCGTCCGAAGGTTAAAACAAAATGCATTTTCCCTTTGCTACCAGATGAAGAAATTTGTTTCATTTATGCCCATTAGGATAAGACCGGAAATAAATATGACGGCGCTCCATGAAATAGCCAGCAAACGTCAGCAATAAAAATGAGTTCATGCCTGCTGTTTTTCAGTTGGTCAAACATTTTTATCAATAAACAATAAACTGGCGCCACCGTTCTGACAAACAGTTAACAATTGTCCTTCTAATTGCTCTAATTTGGGATCTTCCTAAAAATGCATTGAAACATATCCTACTCGTTGAACGTTACCTTTGAGTTAAAATTGCTGTCCGTATTTGCGTCATTAAGCAACATCGATCTTTCAAGTATAAAACGTCCTCATTGATCGTCAGAACCTTATTCACCAAAAGCTGGTAAATACAGCGGATCAAAACAGCTGAAAACTGAGGTACGTAAAGTATAAAACGCTTTACCATAAATGAAAGCCGATAGAGATGTTTTTTACTTACAATATTTCGTAGCCTTTTGATTATCTTTATACTTTGATCATGAACGGTGTTTAATCGACAGCACTGCGCCGGATGTGAACATATGTATCTGTTACGGCCAACAGTTAAAGTACCTTTTCTGATTCACTCTTAAGCTACCCCTTTCGCCAAGAAACGCTTAATACCCAAACTAGCCATTTGTAGATATGCTGGATTTATGAGTTGGATTTTAAGTCTTTATTAAAGTCGCCGATGGGTTTTGTGTTAAAGTTGGTGGTGGAAATTGCGAGTTGACTTTGTAAGGCCAATTAACGCTGTGTACTGTAGTCAGTATTTTGTTTCTACTTTTATGCCAAGGCAAGTCACTGGTCACCAGTGAATTAGCATTGTGAGTAGTTAGGTCTGAGTTGTTAAGTAAGCGAAGTCGCAACACGAATTTGAGTTTGCAGGTTGTGAGGTCACGTTTAAAAGCCTTCACTATATTTTCTCACAATTTAAGTGTATTTTTCCCTACCATGAGGTCACTGAATTAAAAAGATGTACAAAGATGTGTGTTTAATGAAGTCAAATAGAACAGGTATTCTTTATATACCATCGAACGATTGCTAGTATCTGATATAAGAATACAATAATCCTTCGAGTAAGTAATACTTTATCGGACTTCTACAAACACCTTGCATTCGCGCAAACTGTTCTTCCCTGTATTAAAAAGGAAGAATTTCGCTCTCATTTCCATAGGACTTTAAACGTTTGTTAGCGGCATAGCATTTTTTGAGACAAAAAGGAATTTATTTTATTCTGCGGCTATTAAAAAAGGAATGATGTGCACTTCATGCAATGGCATGAATGTTACTGAAAATAGAAAGTTACTTGAACAGGCCAAAACGTTTTTTACTCCGTTCTTTCATCTAGCGTAGAATCCTAAACACCGACGTATATGTCGTCATATATCCTAGAAATGTTTTGCTCTTCAAAACATCCTTTATTATCGGTCAATTTCTTCTGTTTTTCGCATCTGAAGAAGAAAAGAAGTCATATAAAAGATTTCAGCGATGGAATTGAACGTTTTATTTTAGGGTTACAGTTTGATAAAATCGCTCCAAATGAATACAATTCCACTAAAATTGACAAAAAATTTGCAATCCACACCCACTCCACGCAAGCATGCGATCTGCTAAATATCAAACTACAGTCCTGCTAAAATTTGTACGAATGTTTTGACAATCATCCAATCAAAATCACTTCCGGTTTTTGGATTGTGACATGACTGAACAGTGTGAGCGCCCAGCTTTCAGACGACTCCCTCGGACGTTTGCGACTGTATAAGTCTATATAACTCTTTATTAATAAATCTGAGGCTTTTTACTTTTTTTCCTATGGATATACTTGGAAGTTTATAAGCCCTGAAGACAGACCCAAGGGTGTTGCTTCCAACCACAGCGTTTATCGAGTGAGTGATTATCATATCTCCTCAACAAAATGTTTCTGTGACAGGGGTAATTATTACGTAGTTTAACTTATCCTGAAAGCGAAGATCTCCATCTTTTTCTACCGGATAAACAAGTGAGTTTTTAGCTGCTTTCGTCAGAACTCGAACTTCTAGGTTTCTCTTTACCCTTAGATGTCCTTAAATTTGAGTCTGAAGGATTTAAACAGTTAGTTCTCTCATAGACTATATGCAGCAGCTCCAAAGGCGGAACTTGCTTAGGATTCCTTGCTTAAATCCTAGTTTCGTAGAACAATTTTAAGTAATAACAGAAACTTGTCGTTACCAAAGAAGGAATTAAAAATTACGAAAGAAAGAAAAGTAAATTCATCTCCGTATCACTTCTTCCTTAAAATGATCATGACACACCAATCATAGAGTTAATAAACTATATTTGTAAAAACAAAATGCATTTGTCTCTCTGCGACCAGATGGCGGAATTTGTCAATTTATGCCCATTAGGACAAGACCGGAAAAATGAAGTATTAATTACAAAACGATCGATGGCGCTTTGAAATGACCATCTAACGTCAGTAATAAAAATGAGATCATGCCTGCTGTTTTTGGTCAAACATTTATATTTGTCAGCCCGATAAGCCGGCGCCTCAGGTGACAAACAACTGTCTTTTTTGCGTTTGAATTTGAATGTTTTTTTTTTTTGTGGGGGTGGGGGATTCTCCTGAAAATATATCGAAACATATCCTGCGTTAAATCTTGTTTGAGTTTTAATTGCTGGGCGTATTTGGACCTTCACAGGCAAACAACTCAGACAATTGAAGAAGCGAACAGCAGAACTCTTTTAGCCACCAAAAGTTAGGAGACATACAACTGATCAGAAGAGCTGGAAAATCTGAGGTACGAAGATAAAACTTTCAAATAACAAGAATGATATGGAAGTGAGAGGTGATCTTTCCTAGTACATTATTTCTTAGTTATTTCAGTGGTATTCTTTGTATAATCATGACCAGCGTGAGTGCAATATTCCTGTCTATTTCGGCATCACTTTCAGTGTATGTAAAATATTCATGTGTTATATACATGCGATATATATTGTAAAGAGGGCACCGAGTCTGTTCCCCTCTCATCCACGACTCCCTCCCTCCTTTCATCCTTCCTTCCTTCCTTAGTTTCAGCGGTCAAAAGATCTATCCGGATCCAATCATTGTTTTATTATTTATTCAAAATAATTTCTAGTTTAAGAACATTGCTAAAACATGCTTACTGTTACCTTAATCGATTGTTAATTTCCCGTCTTCAACTGCATATTTTATCGTCAAGTTCTGAAGATTCAATGAATCTACAAATAGCAGATGTCGTCTGAAAAGAAACATTTAACATTGCTTTTCATTTCAGTATTTCTTCGTTTTGTTTTTATTTTTTAATTCAATAAAAGCCTTTTACTTTATGTTTCACGTCATGATCAATGCATCAATTGTCCAGTTTCTGTTTGTATTTTGACAGTCGTCGCATAAACGAACTTGACTTCCTTTTACAGTTAGCACGGTTCGTCGCTCACGCCTCGCTGTTTCATAGTAGTACTTCTGTTGCACGGTTTTGATAATGATTTCAGCCACAGTGGTTGGATTGCGTTCACTGGAAAGTGATGTTTTTTTAGAATTCTTGTACGAGAAAAATGCAGAACTTTTCTCCATCAGCGGCATTTGCGATATAAATAATAAAGAACGAATATCGGGTGTTCCGTGGACACTACTGCACACAGACACCGAATGATCATGGCGACTTAGCGGACTTTTTCCTTTGCCTAACGAGAGACTTGTTTTGTATGAACGCATATTCGGACCTAGACGTGCCCGGGGAGGTAACTCTATTGTTTTCCACCTAAGTTTCTTGAACCACTCCGCCTGCCAGTATGACGTCACATAGTGACGGGCAAGAGCCTCCGGTCGCTTGTGCAAATTAGCAAGGGATACGACAGTTAAGTGGACGAGGGAGGTGGAGGAAAAGCTAAGAAGCTAGCAAATATCGGTATATATCGCATATTTGATCGAATGTGTGTGAACTTTGGTGTTGCTATAACTGCTTGTGTAAACCGTTTTGATATTTTGTGTCCGTGATTGTATAATTTTGTTAATTTGTTTTGCGGGCCGTGTTGCGGGATCGCCATCTAATTCACGGGACCGGCAAGGTCATCAAAACTTAGATCTTTTTTTCTCTAAAATAGGCAAGGTCTAGTCTCCAGAATAGGAGGTTTCATTCACAGATCACACATGTTTATATTTCGTCTACTCTTTTGCTAATTAAACCGGCCTAACTTCATATCACTCCTTTCGAGTGTAGGTCTCTGTTGATCTCCAAATTCTCCACCAAATTCAGTAAAGCTAGTTCGATCGATTATCTACATCGAGTCGGCCCGTTGAACCGGAAATAATGCGAAATAGCTTTGAAATACGCGCTTAAGCTAATTTTCCTCAAATGTATATTTGAATTCACGATAAATACAGCTTCACCAGCTTCAAAGAGCGTCTATGGCAGAGAACAATTGTTTTGATGTGACAAAATTAATCAGTTTCAGATCATGCGTGTCACTGTGGTGCAGTGGTCAAGGAGGTGCTTGCACCTGCAGATAAATCGGGTTCGACTCCCGGCAACGCTGTTTTCTGCTTCTTTGTACCGTTTTTTTTCTGTTTGGTCTCTTTTTTAACACTATTTTTCCTTTTGGCCTTTTTTCTTTATTCTTACTGCTGACCCTGCTGGTGCATGCACTTGGATCAATATATATTTTAAACTTAAGTCCGGAGTTTTATTTTGGAAAAGGGATTTTAAAAGCTCCTGATCTGCATACTGGCCAAGCTTACGACCAGAAAAAAACCATAAGCTGTCAAGAAATGTCTCTCCTCCGTGAATTTTTTTCAAAGTTAGTTAACATCATCACAAACAATACACAGAACACCACAAACTGTACTAATTTACACCCAACACCCGCCCGTGACCCACTGGCGAAAGTTAAACTTGCCTTTTGTACATCGTCTTAATCATCAATATTATTACCCTAAAATCCCCACTGGGTTTGCCCCCCAAATATAATTGAACGAAACCTTTTATTGGTTTTCGGGATTTAATTAAAAAATTACAGGAGTATGTCCCATACAGTATTAAAATGCGGTAAAGCAACAAGATTAAATGCTTACAGTTTCTCACAAATACCTGTCATTTAGCTCCCTCTTTCAACGCTACAGCTAAGCGAACTTTGAGAGGAATGATATGGGGTTCCACTAACTCTAAAGAGCTGAAAATAGGCACAATGTAAAGTATAATACATCCTTTGATGAACCTCCTATTGCTGTGTCTAAACTCCTCAATCTTGCTGTCCACTGGCCCTCAAAAGTGTGATCGGTCGGTATGATTGCCCGTAAAATTTGCTCGACGATAGAAAGAAATCTTTAAAATTCATTACACCACTGGACATTCATTCCAAAAAAGTATTTAAGTCTAGTTTTCTATGACAATAGAAACCTTAAAATCTCCAAATGCAAGAAATCGGAACAGACTGTATTTCCGTGGTAAAATCGAAATTTTTATCCGTCTCTTCGATGAACACTTTGCTTGCCATTTTGAAAGTCACTGACGCGAGACGTGACGTCATACTGGCAGGCGGACTGTACCACAGATTTCCTTGGAGACACCTTCCCCCCCATGGACGTGCCTTACTTATAAAAAGTATTTATGTTAGCCTTGATGGCCATCAGTTTCTCTATTATCTCGTTCGGTTTCCCCCAGTCCACTTAATTTACTCCATTTGTTTATTTATCTATATTATAATTATTTTCTCTCCAAAGCGACGTAATAAGGAATTTTTTTTTAATTGATTGAAATATTTCTGAAACTTGAACTAGGATAAAATTTAAACAACTGAGCAAACTGCTGCTCGGATCGTTCTCTGGAAAAAAAATGCATTGTTTTAAGGGGAAGAAGTCGTTATTATTTTTTTTCAGTAAAATAACCGTGTCATGGAACAAGTTCAAATTTCATTTTATCCATGTTTTCTCGGGAAATATATTCAAAATTTTATGTGGTATTCACGACTTACAAAAATGCAAAAATAAAAAAAACTTCTTGGTCCGAGATCTGTGTTACAGGCAAATTTAAGTAACGAAATCATTTATTTGTCTGTTTATTGTCCCATTCATGGGACCTGGGTCCAACAGGAAGTGACTCAGGACTCTCCCCACAAGACTCAACGTGCGGACATAACAAGCTCGGCTACCTGGGGTGGCGGCCGCGTGTTGGTTGATTATTGTTTGAGTATTTGTACTTGTCAGACAATGAATTAAGGACTCAAAGTTTCTTGAGGGTAACTGAGTTTGCCATTTACTTGTACATGAAGCATTGAAGTGTTTTTTTTTAAACAAATTTAAAGTAAAAGGTGAGAGGCATAATTTCTGCATTTTGTTTGCTAAAACGAGCTTAATTTACAAAAATTAGCAGAATTATTGGCATAATTTTAGAAATATACGAGCACTGCAAGTAGCATATCATGCTACTTTTGCGAGCACAGTCTATCAAAGCCTATTTTCCAGGGTACCTCCTTTCTTTCCTCCCCTCCTCTCCCCTCCCGCTAACTCGTGTTTATTAAACTTTGCGTGCCTAACTCTTTAACACCCACGAAATAAATTCAGTGACATGCTATGAACACTGATTATTTTGTTTTCAACAGATTGGAAGATGGCAGGCATGAAAACATTAATCATTATTTTCGTTATCATGTTCCCAGTCGCGATGATAACAGAGGAAGATGTAAATCATGGAGGTAATAACTAACAACTACGACGTCACTAACAAATTTAATTGCGCACCTGCGGACTGTCGCCATTTTATTTCAGCACCCTGTCAAATGTCCTGTCTCTGCTTCATGTACAGAAAGCCGCTTAAATTTGCATTTTTACACTTTCCCTAAAACATTATTCCGAGGATTTATTCACCATAATTTTTACATCGTCCATAAAATTTGCGTGAGAATTGTTTTCAATTTTTCCTTGGAGTAAGCAGTCATCATAAGAGAAATTGAAGACAATTTACTGATGCAAAATTTTTGGTGGGGGGGGGGGGGGGGGGTAAACAAGATGTTTTACGGGCGATGTAATAATAGTGAATATGTTAACAACTTCTTTATTATACTTGTTTTATTATTATTTTTTAATTTTACACTTCAAAAAATGCGCGATCAACATTTGGCAAGATTTCTTTCGTTCAGTGTCCGTTCATGAATTGCTTTGCGCTATTTGTTCTTCTCTAATGGATTTGAAATAAATTTGCTATACAGTCAACTCTCCCTTAACAAACACCTCTTTAGACGGACAACCCTCTGGTGTTGGCCCCTGTCATTGTCCAATCATTTGACTGTAACTATGCTCTCTATAAGACGGAAACCTCTCAAAGATGGACAACCAACACTTTTGAAACCATCAACGGACAATTGAGAAGTGCTTTAGGTAGTGAAAAATACCGCAAAACGGAAATGTAGGTGCACTACATGACAGTACAAATTGCAATTAGGGTAAGCAAATTACATACCCAAATACAATACGCGTCTTCTTACAGCGCGTATCTTCTAAACGCGAAATGAAGATAACCTCTTAACCTATAAAACAGCTATGTTCTTGGTCTTTTAGCTGAACTCTTTGAGCCTTATGGAACTTCAGATAGTAACATCAAAAACAAACCATTATAATGACTTATTTTCATATGATTTAGTACTTACGGTAATTAATGTACAGTAGAACCCCGGTAATTCGAATTCTGAAGGGGAACGAAAAACAGTTCGAGCTTGCGAGGGGTCGAGTTATCGGGGTCGATTTAAAAAATTAATTTGTCAGGTTACAATTACATTTTTAATCAAGGGAAAAGAAAATTGAGTTCGAGTTAGCAGGAAATTCGAGTTATCCGAGTTCGATTGCGAGTTAACCGTGTAAAGATGATTGTCGAGTGGAAAGCTTAAGTGGGGTGAAATTCAAGGGAAATTGGACTTAGTTTAGGGTTACTGTTGCTGTTCAGTAGACGCTGTGAACGTTGACATGTATATGAACCACGTGTGATTGTACAAGTAGAAAATGATTTCACCTCCCCCGTACATTGTAGTTCAGTTTTTTTTAATTGTTTTGCACAAGTGTAACAGATGTGTGTTTAGCGCGAATAAGTTCAGCTTTAATTTCTTGTAATTACTGGCGCCACCTTACTTTGACTGTCTATTAGCGGGACACTTCCCTTAAATAGACGGAGAGTCGGGACGGGACCAGAAGGTATCTGTCTTAGAAAGAATTGGCTGTATTCTTATAATGATAGTGATAATGACAATGACGATAATAATGAAATAATTAATATTATTATTATTATTATTATTTTATTATTATCGTCATTGTCATTATCACTATCATTATCGTTATCGTTATTATTATTAAATTATTATTATTTTATTGTCATTTTCAATTATTTTATTATTTATTAATATTAAATTATAATTTATTACAATTACAATAGTTGTTATATTTATTATTGTTTTGCAAAGTTGATAAAATGCGGTTAGCTTACAGATTGAAATTTTCTGTTCATATGTGTTGCTGCTTTCCAGTTTGTCCCGTTCCGATGAATAAAGAAGAAGAGGAGTTTATTAAAGAGCGGGAAAGGAACAGAGAACTAATGGAAGAAATCGCCAGAGAAATTGAAATGACCTGCTCAGGTAAGTTAAAAAATGAAAATAAATAATAATATTAAAAACCTTGGATGAGCAAGTCCTTCCGCGCGAATTGCACGCCCCTTTGAATAGTTAAACCCTTTGGGTCAGTTGATTGTGTTCTATATGGAACAATGCACAGTTTGCATTTCTAAAGCCACTTACCCTTTTAGTTTAACCCATTTAGTTGTTAAGCAGCAAATCCAGGAAGTTATACATACACTATCTATAGGTAGCTATTTTGACTCCGAGGGAAATAACCCACCCAGTCCAGAAAAGGTTGGCCACACCACCGACCGGGGTTTACGTTCAATACTCTTTCCAGTGTAGTGGTGTGGGTTCTTTTAGGTCGCACAAGTACCAGATAAGTCCTGTCGGACCTACGGGTTTTATTCCTTATCCGAGAAGACTACAAAGTCTAACCGTTTTCAGATTTCGTTACGAAGGCAGCACTTTCTTCTCAGTTATTTAAAGAACCTAAGTGTTGGTCCGGCCGGGGTTTGAACTCGCAACCGCCCGCTCAGCAGACCGGCACTCTCCCGACTGAGCTAACCAGACGGCGGAGCTTAAAAAAAACTTGGAACACTGCTACCTTATTATGGAAATCCTGACTAATCTTGTGAGAGATTTAGACAAACATTTTGGGCAAAAATCCACTGCCAATTTCGCTATTTTCCACTACTCTTACCAGTTTGAATTCCTCCTATTCCGGAAAGCTAAATAGCCCCAATTCCGTGAGGTGAAAGGCTATAAGTTGAACTAGATATCTATAGAAAAAAAGAGCAAACGAGAAAGCTCCTGAAAACGCTTATGCTAGCTTTTTTTTCTAAAATAGCCCAAAATTTTGCGACTTGGAATTTAATGGTACCGATTTAGATAAAAGATTTCTAGTCCATGAGCCATTTTGTGAGAAGTGGGTAAAAATACAATACTTGTAGCAACCCCTTATGGAAAATTGTTTCGTTGTTATTAAATGAAGACTTAGGATGTGCTAAATTGTGATCGGTCTGTTACGTAACTTGAGACTTGAGAAAAATTGGGGGCTTATATTAAACGGTTGCGGATGACGAGAAACTTTTTCCCTTAAATAATGAAAGTATATGCAAATTCGAAGCCTTTGTCTCAAGTTATTAACCCCTTTCAATTCGATCAAGCTTTTTCAATTCATGGTGACAATTGAAACTTAGGGTGCGTTTGATTGCATGAGAAACCCGGATTTAAGTTTAAAGTCCGGGTTTTAGATTTGGCAATGGAACGCGAAATGCAAAACGGATTTCACCCTCACCCCCGAGAAATCCTTCCTCAAGTGATGACTTTATGGCTTTTCTTTATACCGTTCTAGTTGGAAAAACTGTTCTCGTGAACAGTGTCTTTTTTTTCTGCTTGTTATGGGTGCGCATGCGAGACAACTGTTCTCTCAAAAACAGTTCAAATCTTTTCTCGTATCCCCGAAATACTGATTAACAAAGGTCAAATTTCACTTGTATAGCAACCACATAGACCAGCAACACCATACGATAACAGGCCTTTAAATGTAATATTTTTTGTTTAGAGTATTTATACCAACGTTTTCTCCATGAATTTTAATCAAGAGATCATGATATCAGTTGTTTGTGCTTACGGGAGAAACGTTTTATAATTAACTTTTACTTGCTGATTTGTAGACGAGTGTAAAACAGGACTACATAACTGCCACAATGATGCATACTGCACCAACACCAAGCATTCCTTCACGTGTACTTGCAAAGCAGGATATACTGGGGATGGCGTCAACAACTGTGCAGGTAACATAATATGGAGCTGAAGCGAACAGGAATTTATCTTAAGTTATATGCTATTCCATGCCAAAAATAATACAGCCAAATGGAAAGGTAGAAACCTGTTTTCATATTCAGTCAGTGGTATGTCACAGGTTGTATCTACGAAAAGAGTTTTGGCCTTGGTACGTGTAAAGTTGTGGCCTCCAATTTTTCCCACAGAAATTAATAGCAACGGAAATAATTTTAACCGCGAAAAAAGTATATTTAAAGCCAACGCTGCAATGTACGTATGTTAATACCGCAAAGCAACATTTGTATTCTTGCTTTAACAAAAAGTAATAATAATAACTGCTACAACTTAACTGGTCGAGCTCGAACTGTATCCCCAATAAAGCACACAGGCTTAGTGCCAGTTAGGCTGGGGAAACAAAAAGTGTGACCGACATTTGTCTGGGACAGGAAATACCGAGCTCAAAGGCTTAGAAACAGAAAAAACTTGGGATCATCTTTGATATAACGAGATCATCTTCACTAATATACCTAACGAAGCACGAAGGCCAATAGCCAGCTAGGCTGTTAGAAACGGTTAGGGTGCAGCATTTAAGGTAAACAGGTGTTTATTACGATTGTGGCTGGGGGTCTGTAGCATTGCCAATTTGACTGCGTCAGTCATTGAATTATGTCGCCACTTAAGAGCGGTCCCGGTACAGCTGTTCTAAGCGTACATTAAGACTAAATACACAAGATAGGGAACCGGTGAAAAACGGCGCTAACCGTACAAATAAAATAAGAAGTGATAAAATTCAGAAAAATGGCAGAGCTGAGCTGCCAACAGAAAAAAATGCGGTCAGACAGAGGCCAGAAAAGAAAACCTGCCCAAAAATCCACGAAGGGAAAAAATGCGGGCGAAAAATCTGGATAGGAACCAAGCCTCAAGCTCAAAGACGTTTCTACGGGACTTTATAAGTTAATCGAAATAGACCGCTCCTAAAATAATCAAAAAAATTAAGAAAACCAAAGAAAGGTTGTTTCAGAAGCCGATATGACGTACACGCGATATTTATAGGTAGCCTTTTATACTCTCGGCATGGACAAGACAATGCCACACAGAAAACAAGACATTAACAAAAGACAATGCTACTTATGTAAAGTACAAGCGTCCTATAGCTAAAAAGCTAATCTAGCTAGGAGGCATTATAGATTATTTAAGAATATTTAAGAGGTTCTTTCATGGAGGCACAAGTAGAGAACAGGGTAAAAAAAATAAACAAACAAATAAACAAAGAAAATAAAAGAAAAAGACGCATATGTAGAGAATTGCATCACTGAAAAATTGATAAAGTGGAGAAAATATTGGAAAAGAAAGAACTTAATATGAACTACTGCCCCTGGCTAACACCCAGGTTCTGTGGTATTTGGTGACGCCTAAATAGTTATTTCTTATTATTAGCGGGATAATTCGTCATAAATAACGTAACTTGCAACATGTAAAACTTTGCTCAATCATTTTCACTGATTTTATCTGCAATTTTACTGTTGTTATAAGTGCCATCAATTGAATTAGTGTTCCTTGCCATTGCCTTATTTTAAAAACCGATTTATTCATTCGTAGACTACCAGTCTCGAAAGCATTGCATTGCTCTCTCTCATTCAATAGATATAAAACTGAAATAGAACTGATTCAGTTTGATAATTCAGCATTAAATTTTGATTTCCAGACATAAACGAGTGTAACACAGGAGAACACAACTGTGACGTCACTGAATGGTGCTATAACACTATAGGATCCTTCGGATGTGTTTGCAAGGAAGGTTATTCTGAAAATGGAGAAGATAAATGTACAGGTAACACTTCAAATCCCTTAACTGAAACACTCAGATATTTCGTAGCCACGTCTCTTTCAAATCAATTTCCTCTGTTCCAAAGTGGTTTTTCACTAAATTCGCCTCAATTTAAGTCTCGTTATTTTCCATAATACCTTTTACTAGTACTGATCGCAGAGCATTAAGTTCCTTTAATAAGTCTATTGTAATTTTAATAGGCCATTTTCGAGTTGTTGACTCGAGCTTCTGTCTTAAAACGAGGCGAAGTGCGAAGCCTTTTGATATGAAAATTAATTTCAAAGGAGAAAGGTTCGAGGATTGACCTCGTTTTGAAATGAAAATTGATCGCATGAAATGGCTATTATGGTAGGCCACAGTAATTGCTGTGAAAGAAAAAGGAAATCAGTTTTAATCATTCATTGCCTGACTTCTTTTTTGCAGATATAAATGAATGTGGAGCAGGAAAGCACAACTGTCATGCAAACGCTATTTGCAAAAACACTAAAGGATCCTTTGTGTGCACCTGCAAGCCAGGGTATTTTGGGAATGGAGTTTACTGCCCAGGTGAAAACAATACCTCGGTCTTCTTTATAATGAATTCCATTTATCTCGCATTAGAGCCAAGTTCAGCCACAAGGTAGTATGTAGCTTAGTCCGTGGTAGTGCAGTTTGTTCTTCTGAGCTGAATAAGTATATGGAAATGCTCTTGCATTATAAAAGTTTGTGATTTGCAGTATCTGTACGCAATTTTAGCCTTATACTTGAGATATTTAAGTTTTTTTTATGTATTATTATATTATCTTACATTATAATAACATCTTTGGATGACCGCACATGGTTGGTTTGAATGAATTTTTGCAGCTTTTCGTGCGAAAGCAGGGCAAGTGGTAACTCTCTCCTGTCTGGTATTGTAGTAGCCTTGGTGGTTCGGAGAAAGCAAGCAAGCGAATTTGTGCTGATCCGAGGATATACTATTAAACAGCTAAATACATTGATCGTTACGCCTATCATATAAAGTGCTGAGACCAAAACTGACTAAACAGTGTTTGCATGATTTATTAGGGGCTATTATGGAGAACGCTCTTTTTTGTACACGCTCACTTAGACAGTCGGGTAGGCTATGGTGGAAAATGGGCGAACAATATTCTAGTACGGATCTTATTCCTGTACAGTGGAAGTCAACAAATATCTTTACAGCTCACGCTGAACCAAAAAAAAAATACATAGAGGATATTACATGGCCGTGCGGAGATACGAAGTTTCTCTTCGAGTGTTGAAAAATATTTCAAGGGAGAGCCCAGCGAACGAGTGAAATATTTTTTCAACACGAGAAGCGAAATTTCGTATCTCCAAGAGGCCATGTAATGTTCTATTTATTATATGGATAAACACGAATGACTACCAAACCGCTTCACTTTAATAGTTTTTTGGTTTGAAAGGCGCGATTTATTATCAAGCCATAGCAACGGTGATATTTTCACATGTGAAGATATACATGATATGTTATTCACCGGCTGGGAGGTCCGTATTGGGAGAAACTGTGCCCGAGGTCTTGAGTACCGCCCGAAGCCGTAGGTCCGCCAGGGTTAGCGGGCAAGATCGTAAAAAACTGCCCGCCCTCGGAACCAATCAGATTGCAGCATTTGGAGGATTCCACCCGCTCGCAAGCTTAGAAAAAAATAAAACATGTTATTTTCACATGTGAAGATATCAAGTTTTCGCGTGAAAGCTCACCTGGTATTTCATTGGTGTTTATATAATAAAAACGCTTATTCACCAAATCAGTGGATAGCAATTTTCGCGCTTTCTGATCGGCTCCCGTAACGAGGAATATCCTTGGATATTCACTGTTTTGGGACGGGATTCTGCTTTTCTCGTTTCGCGATAGTTTCGAAAGATGAAATTTTAGCGGTAAATGAAGCAGCTGCTCCCCCACTATTCTGATCACCTCCCCTTCGGTGGATAGTTGTATATTATATAAACATTTCACTTGAGATTGTTAATAATAATAATAATAATAATAATAATAATAATAATAATAATAATAATAATAATAATAATTTCAGACCAAATTACACGACTCGAAGTTCAATAACCATTCTTTATTTTGTCTCGATGATATCCCTATATTCAGTGAATCAAAATCTTGGACATCTATGAACGTAAACTTCTTCCATTTGTAAATGCTTATCAACAAAATCATCAATCCGGCCCAATTGTTTACTTGCCGTTGCCCATTTGACCATCCTAACGAAACCTTGGAATCTATAAAAACCGTTCTGCTACACCCCTTACCCTGCTTACACACCAATCAGTAGCTCTCATATTTGATACCCCCCCACCCACCAAAAAAAAAATAATAATAATAAAAAATTTAAATTTAAAAAAACAAGCAAAAATTCCGTGACAATTCAGTTATTTAATCATTTCTGATGCTGCGTGATAAGACGATAGTCGTTGTGAAGTCTCTATTTTCTCATTTTAAGACAATTATAACAACTGGAATTATCGGCGTCTTTCAGTGTCGCGGAATATTCCTGATTCAATTTCAATATCTCTTGACAATTGATACCTTTTCTAATTCTTTGACTAAAGTGTTTATCTTAAAGGCAATGGCGATATCATTAAGGAGGCATTGATTCCCTTTGCAAAGGCAATGTTACATGAGACTATTCGCAACGACGATTTTTAGCGCAACACAGCGTTGCAGCATTTCTGATCTTGCAACATTGTCGCCATAAAAATTGTCGTTGCAAATCGTCTCCAGTAACATCGCTTTAAAGAGTCCTTGATCACAATCAGTCTGGTCTGTTGTGTCGAGGGATGATCTCAGCGAGAAGAAACTGTAACCTCCACAGCCTTGATTTCATGCATATGCTAACTCCTCGCCTTGTGTTTCGTCTGCCACAATGAAGCCCTTACTTCAGTTCTGATTATCACCCTAACTGATTATCAACTGGTGGGTTTTGATATTACTTTTTAATTATTTTAAATACAATTTGGACCGCAAATATTAGTATAGGTAATCATACAACTTCGAGTTCAATTTGGAATTTATTTGCATGAATGTCTTTTTCAAAAAGTATCAAAACACAGTGCATGAGCCCAATAGGACGAATGCAATTTAAACGCACGAATGCAAATAAATTCCAAATTGAATGAGAAAAGTTGCATGATCGCTTTTTAATAATATACCTAAAAAAATTACTTGCCTGGCTTTGTTTGAAAGCTTTGGATACCAGTAGCTGGCAGCACTTGATTGGTTCTTATATATTTTTATTGTCTATTAGCCAATCACAGTTTTCCATTCTCTAAGAAATTTGCATTATGTTTCCTTCTTTTTGCATTATTTCTCCTCCTTTTTTGCACTGTGTTTTCAGTTTACTAAAACGTGTACTGCTCTCAGCCAATCAGATTCAAGAAATGTTTTCATGTATATTATTAAATACAATACATTGTCATTATCAGCTTCTTGGTCGTTTACAACGAATGGACAAGGGCGTTCCGGCAGCATTCAGACTTTCACAGTGCCAAAAACCACTAGCTATCGAATCAGAGCCTGGGGAGCACGAGGAGGAAGGCACTCCACAAACTATGGACGTTATCCCGGAACTTACTACGGTGGAAAAGGTGCATACAAAGAGGGCACGTTTACCTTGAATAAAGGAACTGTACTCAATATTGTGGTGGGGCAAAGAGGAGGAGATTCAGTGGAAGTAAAGGGAGGATCGTCCACTACCTTGACAGCAGCTCAGCTGGGACGGTCCGTAGAGGACAATGCTGGTACCGGGGGAGGCGGAGGCAGCTTTATTTATACAACAAGTAACGTGCTTTTGTTAGCTGCTGGAGGAGGAGGGGGTGCATCTAGCGGGTATAACGGGGTGGATGGTCAGGCGGGTACTAACGGCACCAGTAGCGTTGGAAGGATTTCAGGTTATGTTCGTAGCGGAGGAACTGGAGGGAATCCGGGTCAGTGCAACCGTGCAGACGCTAGTTGGCATGGGGGAGTGGGTGCGGGATGGTTAGGCCAAGGTTGTTCCAGGGCCGGGTCCCAGCATGGTGAAAGGGGTGGATCGCGTGCTCAGGGCTGGGTTGGTGGTCGTGCTGGAAGAATGAATAGTGGCTACAACGGAGGGCCTCCCCCTGGGGCCGTAGGAGGGTTTGGCGGTGGCGGAGGGGGATCGGAAGATAATGGTGCCTCAGGAGGAGGTGGGGGATACTCTGGGGGAGGTAGCGGCACATACCCAAACCAAGCAGGCGGGGGAGGGGGCTCTTACTGTAGTGGCTCGAATTGTACAGGCGTGAGTGGAGGTAACTCAAATGACAACGGACTTGTAAAAATCCTGGAATTGTCTGTCTAAACCAAGAAACCAAGGCCATGATAAAAAGAGAAATCGTTTCTACTCTCGGCTTATTACTGATCATTATTAAGAGTGTCCTGTAGTAGAATATCAAGGACTTTTATGTATATTAATGTATTATCGTAATCCGCGATCGAATGCAATGAACGTTATTCAGCAGAAATAATAATAATCATCATCATCATCATCATAACTATAACAAAATTTTCAAATCTGATTGGCTATCAACTGTCCTGATTTCAGCCTTAATTGGACAGTTTAATAGGACAGTACGGCATACTGTATTTCGCGGACTGGACTGGACTGGACTGGACTAGTAAAACGCGGACTCAAAATTTGTAAAACGCGGACTCAAAATTTGTAAAACGCGGACTCAAAATTTGTAAAACGCGGACTCAAAAATTTGTAAAACGCGGACTAGAAATAAAAATAAATACATAAATAACTAAAATATTTGCTTTATTAAATGAATATATCTCTTCTTATATAAAACGTTCCGAATGAAACGTCAACAGGAACATAATCTGATGTCATAATCATACAGACAACAATTCAATTGCCGGATATTATACTATCCACTTTAAAACATTACTTCAAACAAAAAAACTTTAACATGTGATGTCATAATCCCGGCTCACAGACAACAATTCAACTAGACCATAGCGGCAAGCCTTTCGAAAATTACTTGCTTGTGTTCGGGTAGAAGAAAAGGCTGTAGATCCGACGGTATTCTGCATGAATTTGGTTGAAAGGCAGGGAAGGTTACCCTTATGCAATAAGGGTTAACATGATAATATACCGACGAAATATCTGGAGATGTGTGTTGACGTCCTTTTTTTAAATACTGACGGCGAAGTCGTGTTGTCAAAACGAGGTCATCGGGTGGAGGTGGATTGGTCCCGCCTGGCTTCAGGGTGTCGCCACAGCCATAGCATCGCGTGACTTTACTGTCGAGGAAAGATAATCTGGCAAACACTAAAATTCCTGGTAAGGGCTTTGGACGCTTTGGGGTTGGAGGCTGTCCGTTGGCTGTCCGTTGGCCATTTCGACGGTGTTCTTTCTCGTATTTGACAAGGTAAACTGAACCAAACGTACCGCTTCCGAGCTCCTTCTCTACAGTTACCTCACTCCATTCGAACTCAGGAAACTGTGTTTTTGGTTTTGGCCTTTTAGCGAGCGATGGAAGCTTAAAACAAGCCGCCATCTTCGCGCCGCCACGTGAAAATATATTCCGAATTTTGGCGCGATTTTACTGCTCAAAGGTCAACAAAGGTCAACAGCCTCGTTTCCGTTGTCGATGTCACTTAATCCAGTGTCACGTAATGACAATAAAAATTCAAAATCTTATGCTTCAGGTGTGGAGGCTGGGAAAAAGGCTAAAATAAAATATAATATGAAGGAGTGAATGCTGCGTGCGTCAGGAGCCCATAAATAATAGGCTCTTGGTGCGTGTAATAATGCGTGACAAATTTTGGCCTTCCCTTAACTGGGGCTCCTTCGGTACCTTTTCGGGCCTGTAAAACTGTTTTGGGCTTGCTCAATTGCATTTAAGATATCGATGGTGTGTTAGTTTTGAAAGTAACACAACAAACTATAACCTAGTCCCGAAACAAAATAGACTGGTTTGCAAGCTACGACCCCCGAGCTACAACCCAGCGGGGGATGTGTACTGAAACGTTCATGACGGGGTCTGACTTTATTTCTTTTATTTTATTTTTTTTAGGGGGGGGGGGGATTAGAAATGTGGGGTTAGAAATGTGGACTCCCGGAATTTTTTTACAAATTTTGAGTCCGCGTTTTACAAATTTTTGAGTCCGCGTTTTACAAATTTTTGAGTCCGCGTTTTACAAATTTTGAGTCCGCGTTTTACAAATTTTGAGTCCGCGTTTTACAAATTTTGAGTCCGCGTTTTACAAATTTTGAGTCCGCGTTTTACAAATTTTGAGTCCGCGTTTTACAAGTCCGCGTTTTACTAGTCCAGTCCAGTCCAGTCCAGTCCAGTCCGCGAAATACAGTATGCCGGACAGTACGCGTCATGCCTAAGTAATTGGACAGTACGCGCCATCACGCGCGCGCTTAAATGGCTTTTTTTTTTACTGCCAGCAAAACAAAATTTCGAATTCCTTGTGTTTTGATTTAAAAAATAGCCTATTATATCACAAATATTGTTAAAGTTATGATTAATTGGTAACAGAACTTCGTGTCGTCCAATTCGATCTGTAATCATACTCGTGATTAAACAAATCGGACTCCCGCTACGCGGTCGTCCGATTTTGTTAATCACTCGTATGATTACAGACCGAATTGGACTCCACTCAGTCCTGTTACCATAATAATAATAACAATAATAATAATAATGATAATAATAGTAATTATAATAATAATAATAAAGCCGATTTATCCTCAGAGTGGCTAAAACTATTTGTTAATAATTAGTCAGAGACATGAAGAAAAGCCCTACTTCACGGACGAACCATCCGTACCCTTGTCTTGCACTGCGCATTATCTAGTTGCATACTGTTGCGACATCATAGGTGCCTGCAATTACCATTGGCCGCCTGACAAGGGGAAACAAAACATTTTATTTTTCATTTGTCCAGTTAAAACATTTTGTTTGCGATATTAACCCCTCCCGGTCAAAAAGGTGTTGGTCTTGAGAATAGCCCTAGTCCCTTCGAGTAAAATGATCATTTGAAGTCGAAATTGCCGGCCTTTGTCGTCTTGTTGTAATGAAGCGGGCACTGTTTTCTCGGTGTTATTTACTCGTAGTGGGTACACACAAAATGATTTAAGGAGAAAAAAGTTGGATCGTATAGAAGTTAAGTTGTATTTTCATATAAGTTGCGTGAAACTATGTATCTGGATGCATAGAAGGGTGCAAAATGGTACTGCTGCGGTCTAATTTTGTTACATTATTTGCAAGATCGGGCAATTTGAAATCACTTAAAATATTATAGCCCAGATAATTTTGGTAGGCTCTGGAGGAGGAATTGGCGTCTAGGATCTTTCAAGAAAGCAATATGAGAAGCGCGGCGTCGTTTCGCTAAAAATCGGTCTGTTCGTGCAAGTAAGATGAGATATATTAGTATTATTACAATGATTATTACGCCCTTACAAAATCACCCATACAAATCCTTCTACTATAACGTTTTATGATCTGAGGCAAATTTATGAGAAAGTGTTTGGTCAAATATATCTAAATTCACGAAGAAAGCGTCCCTCAGTGTATCGTAACGAACTATATGAGATCAGGGATCAAAGGCCAAAAAGGGGCGGGATCAGGGAACACAGGCCCGGGATCTCGAGGTCACAAGCCGCGGGATCGGGATCAATAGTGTTTCGAGGGGATCAGGGATCCAGTATTCCGACAGAAAATGTTGAAATGCGGTTTAATTGGAGAGACCTGCCACCGTTTAAAAATCTCAGTTGTATTTTTTCTGTTACAATTTGTTCTGGCACTAAACCGTTTGTAACACGATTTGCTGGACAAGCTTGACGTGACCGAAAAGCTAGCGAAGCATACCTCACCGAGAGAGGCAAAACTCTTGAATCCTTAGGTATTAATAAGAAAGATGAAATGTAATACATTCCTTATCTCTTCCACTTGTGTTTATTTTCTTTATACTATTTTTACATTTCAAATTTCTTTCATATCACAACTTCAACGGTTCTTATTTTCATATACTTTCAACGTTCACCTTAACGTCTTAGCTTAAACTTATCATTGTGTTTGTATGAGAAGACCCTGAAGAAGGAGGGTCGTGCCTTTTGAAATACTGGTAACAAAAAATATATATTCCCTACTGCAAAATCAGCTATGCTTCTTTTGTTAATATTTCAACTTATAGCTGATTAGATCCTTTATTAGAATCTGGTCCTTCTTTTTTGTAACGTTGGTCCTTGCTTCCGAAATTGAATTTGACGACTACAAAGCGCGGATACTTTTCTTCGCGAATTTAGATATACTTGACCAAACATATTCTCAAAATTTGCCTTAGAACATAATTATTTGCCCGAAAGGACTGATTTTTAGCAAAACGACACGCTTTTTATATTGCTCTCTTAAAAGATCTTTAAAAATTGCTAGCAGTCTCTTTTACTCGAAAATCTGTGAGAACGGGTGCGATAATACGAGTGTGCAATCGCGCACGCGCTCTTACAGATTTTCGAGCAGAAGAGAGACCGCTCGCCGTCGAGAAAGATCCCAACGAATCCCGTACTTTACAAATTCTGAAAATCCTTTCAGGCGACTCTCTTATTGCTCATTTTTTTACCTTTGTAAATTTACGGTTTTTTTTTTCTTCTTTCTTTCTTTTTTCGGAGGGACAACCAAAAAGTGGCTGAAATGGTCATTTTTATTGTTCAGTTACAATCCTGTATTAAATAAACTCTTATAATTAGACTCCACTACCCAACATGCTAGACTTCAGAAATGCTATACAATTTCAAGGAAATGGAGGAGACCAGAGGTCTGCAAAAGCGAAAAATCGAAAATTCTCAAAAAAACTCACAAAGTAGCACTAGGTAAGCTGTTAACATAAATATAATTTTTACGTCGATCCGATAATTATTTTAGACGTACGGGGGGTTATCGGTTTCGCGGCTCTCGGACCGGGTTTTACAGTCCCGAGACGGTGTGTCACGAAAAAATCGTTTTAAAAATCAAATCAATTGTAATACGAACAGCAAATAACTTATTCAGAAAAGTACATAATTATACACATTTTAAGGGGTGATTTACTCAGTTTCAACGAAAATGTAATATTTTGGAGATTTTTCATTATTTTCAATATTTTGAACGTTTCCTTTCGATTAAAATATGGCAAATTACAAAGCCCAAAATCGTCGACTGGTACCTCGATTTCGGTAAAGAGTCTTCTACCACGTTAAAGAGCGTTATCTCTTCTTTCAAAATCTGTTTCAAAACTATGGGCAACTTAAAAGAAAATTTTTGAGGCCAAAAAATACAAGTAGTACTTTTCTGAAATTTGAGCTTTCCTCGCTCACGGGGGCGATGCTAAAAACTCACTAAAATACTATAAGAAATCAGTTTAAGCAACAGTGGTTTGATGTTCTCAGTTTTCATAAACCAAGACGAGATTATCCAGCGATCTGATATAATTTAAAACCGTTTGCTAACATGGGCAAGGCAGATTTAAGCTGTCAACTCCTGCCAAAGTGCACGTTGTCAAAGGGCAAAGCACTAATTAAAAAAGTCTTAAAATTCAAAACTTTTTACTTCTAGGAAGTCAGATTTTAGCGTACAAAACAATGTTGTAAGTGTCCCCAGATATTGGAAATGTGAAGTATCCACACGGGAGAACAGATCAACAACAGCAAAAATCCAAACGGCAAAGATTGCGTTACATTTCAGAGAACGACCGCTTACCACTGTTGTCACTCTTAATTTGCATGCTTTCACTGGAAGCTGCGAGAAGTTTTCATTTCTTAGGTATGATTCTTGATCAGCGCGTCCTTGAAAGTATGAACCCGGACAGAATAGGATAAGGACGTTTCTCAAGACTCCTGTTGTTTTTTCTGGCTTTAGTCTCCTTAGCCTTGAGCGCTCCTTTCTTGCGGTTTTGGCGGGAGTTCATTAATTGAGAGGCAGCACTTCTTGTTCACCATTTCGTTGTCAGGCAGCGCCTTATAGAGTCAGCCTTTCGTTGATTTTTTGTCAGTGTCATTTAATTACTCAGTATACGCTCGATCCTGGCTTTGTAAACTTATTCTTTTATACTCTGAGGGAGTTAAATAACTATATTTAAAGGGCATCCCCCTTTTTTTCTTCGTTTAGCTTCGTCCGATCGACCCAATCTTTTGCCATTATCACAAAAAAAAGGGGAAAAGGAAAGGAAGAAGAAACGACAAGGTTTAACTTTTTTAATCTTCATTAATTCTTTTAATTGAAAGATGAGCATTATAACAATATTTCCAGGCATAAGAGGTTCGGTGGTTTATCCCTTTTTCTATGAAATCGACCACTATATTTTCTGCCATATTGAGTTTGTTTTGATTTGGTAATTGTCTTGTTTAGAGAGATACGCATATCTCCTCGCGCGCCCGTTCTTTATCGCGCCCTACTTCGAAGCGCCTGCTACACAGCTACATCTCGTTGTTTTCAAGCTCCACCAAAGGGAACCCACGTTCTTATTTGTAAACTGTACATGGAAATTAAATGAAAGGTTAAAACTTACCTGTTCTGTTCTTGTACAAAAATAAAAAGCGCGGGGATTTAGTGAACGTTTGGGCAATGGGGTGGGGTTAGGACTCGTTTCTGCGGTCCGATTCACTCGCGCGTTGTCAAAAACAAAAGGAAAAGTGTCTGTGGACAGACTATTCACGTCTAGACATCATGCATCACTTACGTTATGATGGAACTTATCGCCTCTCCCTGTTCATGGAGTTGAGTCAAGGTGTTGACGTCAATTACGTGATGCCCTGTAAAGTTGCCGGGACATGTTTCACAAGGACCTTTCCACAGCTACGAAGTCCGCTGCCATCTTGTCAACCGCGCGAGAAATGATGTACTTCACAAAAACAAACTTAAAGGGAAGTTATTTTCGATTTGCTTCGCCACCCACCACCGAAAGTCCGGGACGTGACCACTTCAAACAACTACCCACCCCCGGACCCGAAGGGCTGGAATTGTCCCTTTGTCTCTCCCTTTGCTTGAAACCTCCTTGAAGGCGTCTCCGTTTTAATTTTTTTCCCGTAAACATTGCACCTTACCGATAACACGTTTTAAGAGAAAAAAATTAAACAACTAATATTTGCATTTTCCTTTGCATTTGTTTATTAACTGAAAATATCCTGTGGAAAACACAGGATTTCATTTCTGAGCTGCAGATCCCCCTAGTTTGCAGTAGCTTCGGAATTCGGAGGTCCAACTAGGCTTTGTCCGTGCACGTGTATACCTTCAAAACCTCACGCTACGCCCATGGTTAGAAGCTGGTATACATACATAGTTTGCGTCATATATTCCGGCTGGTAAAGGACTAATTTTTGAGTGAAATTGTCAGTAAACAACAACACCGGCATGCTGAGATTTATCACAGAGGCAACGTTAAGTTAAACGTTTGATGAGAGTCTTATTTCTACCTACGAAAACTCTTATTTACTGCACTAAAAGAAAACACAATGTTAATTTTGAACTACACAGTGAAAAAAAAAATTGTGAAAATCAGAAAAAGATTGACAGACAGTTGGTTATGAGCAGGACTTCATTGACGATAAAACATGTCGAAAAAGGGCCGAAGAACCATCACAGGGAACGCTCCGGCTTAGCTACAAAAATTCGAATTTTTTGCAGGACTTAACAAGATTTTTTCAAAAGGACGCGTCATAGCTAAGTCGCGTCTTACTTCAAATGAAACTTGTTATTTGTACGGGAGGTTAACGTCCCACTTAAGATACGTGCAGGCTTGTCTAAGCCAGTGACACTTTGAAACGTGGTAGGTGTCCCTCTTCGGGTCCATCCTACGTACATATAGGGAAATCCCTCAGGTTAGGCAAGAATTCGATAACTGTTACATGTAATCAGTTTGGTGGTCTTAAGATAATGCTAGAAAATTGCCACACTTTGTCCTCGAAAGGGTTCTAGATCTCGATAACATTGGGCAATCTCAATGTGCGTTCCCTCAAGAAACTTAGAACTGGAGCAAAGTTAATTTAAAGAAATACAGAATGCAAATGAAATGTCACGCAACACCAGACTGAGCATGCTTTCCCATCCCGCGATTGAGCACCTCGCTCATTTTTTTGTTTCTCTTGTTGCTAACATATTTCTCAGGGGCTGCAAGAAAAAAGTTGTTGCTGTTGTTGTTTTTTTTTTACGGTAAGTGAGAATTGTGATTACTTAGTCCGTGTCCTCTTTAAAACAGCACCCAACGCTAGCCCAGTCGTTGATTTTTTTTTGTTGACAGCAAGTGTTTCTGTTAAAGAAAAACTTGTTTTTCCTTTTTTCACAAATCATTATTCTGGACCCAAATCTAGAATAATGACGTCTAGTTGTAGGAATAAGAGAATGCAATTAAGCGGTAAAGAAAACACACGCAATATTTTCAAACGACGTCTTGTAACCAGACTGTATGCTTTTTGCCCGTAGATACAAGACACTTTTAAACCCCTCACCGAGCAATACATGGAAGTATAACCAGCCCTTCAACATACAAGCAGCTTGAATAATTTAGAAAAAAGCAGCCACGGAAGAAAGATGGGTAAGTGTTTAAGACACACCATTCTAAACGGTGAAAACGTTTAGGATCAAAACTAACCAATTGAAAAATAGGACAGTTCCGGATGCCAATTCTTTGTCAAAGGAGCAGTTTCTGACTGGCTGAAAGTTGCTAAGTGGACCCGGTTGAAGTAGTCACACTATAAGTTTTTCTTAAGTTACATTTTCTCTGAATTCAACCCAGTTAATACAGACACCTGTCAGTGCCTGTGTTAACGGAGAAAATGTTTACAAATGACAGAGTAGTGCATACGAATGACAGAGTGATGGATACAACCGATAGAGTAGTGCATACAACCAACAGGAAATGTTAAACCGAGTCTCTCTCTGGAGCACCAAATATCAAGACGAAACGTATGAAAAAGCAACAACAAATGATGCTAAATAAGGGATGAGAGATAAATGACAAGAAGACAATGATATGATATAACTGACAAAAATAATTTTGAAACAAACAATACAACGTGCCATAGTATGGTTTCATGCCCACAGTTTCATTTGATTTAGATCTTTTCTATTTTGCTATTTTTGGGTGCATCGAAATCCAACAATACACAAACTGTCCCAACTGTGTGTCCAAACGTCCTCATGCCCTGACAATTTAGAGGACATTGCAAGCTTAATAATGGCAAATCCGCAAATCCGAAGCTCATTTGTCGTTTAAAACAATTCTAAGCCCCTACATCGGGGCGGGAATCACTTGATTTTTAGGAGAACAGAAGGGGGCATCATTCGTAATTGGGAACCCAAAAAAGAAATCATTGAAGAAGAATTGAGGAATCGAATTCAGAGGGACGACTCAAATCTGTTGGACAATACCAGTTTGAGAGCATATAAAATAAATGCGTCCATTCTACTGGGAGGTAAAAGTGTTTGCAGTCTCAATTTGTTCTAACCGCAACTTTATTTAGAAAGCGCAAGTCTGTTACACTTTCGAAAGAGTACATTTCATTTTATATGGAGAAGGCTTTGTGACACTTTAATATTTACCCTTTTATAACATGCTTATACCTAAGCTAATATTTAACTAATTTGAACATAACAGGTGAATTCTGAATCATTCTGAAACAGCGTCGATCATCGCCTCTTTAGCAATGGGCACACTAACTCAGCACTATAAAACCCGATTCAACCGCCTCGTCTGCCTTATCTTGCGTCTCATCATCCAATATTTCTTTATTTGAGTCTGGAGCCTCTTCAGGCCTACTCTGGGACCTTAAGTCACCGTATTTTTGGGCGACTTAAAGCGATTTAAGGCGACTTAAGGTCTCGGTAAAGGAAAACGAGGTGCCCACAGAAAAAAATTCTAGTCGCGCGAGTATTTTCGCTACAAAGGCAAGTTATATATCAAATTAAAGCTAAAAGACTAAATTACCTTATAAAAGATTTTATTTCATCGAATTTCAAAAGGCGCTGAAGTTTTTTGCTCTCGAACTCAGAGGTATCGAGTTTACTGCTGAAGCTCCAGCCCTTTCGCGTTGTTAAATATTCACTTCCTTTTTATTGCATCTGATTGACAGATAAAAGACCTAAAAAAGGGTGTGAGGAAATTTGCATATGTCTCGTATTAGCGGAATTATTGCATTTCAAACTAAAAAGTCGAATCTCGAGCGCGATTTACGCAAAGAAACTGACATAAAATGAGTAACAAAGGGAAATCGGAAAATTCCTCACACTCTTTTTGAGTCTATATCATTATCCATCATATCTGAAAGTTTGAAAGCGATAGCTTAAAACCTGTCCCGACTGGAGGTCGGAGAATTTTGATTTTTGCGTCTAAAATAGAGTGAGAGAAAATCAGCTCTAAAGATTTAGCGCGAGGTCCACGCTTGGCTGGTTAGCTCAGAAAAGGCTCATTTTAGAAGGGTTAAAAAGCACTTTCTGATTTTCTTTTTCTGCCAAAATAAAATTTAGGACCCACTCATGCCAAAAATCCAAAAAAACAAAATCGAGCAATGTACTAAAATTTTCATTTACCGAGACCTTAAGGCGACTTTAGGAAGATTTCCTCAAAATGTTATGCGATTTAAGGCGACTTAAGGCGATTTAAGGCGACTTTAGGCGACTTAAATCGACATAAGGCAACTTTAGGTAGCATAGGTAGCATCTTTTCATCCGATTCATTTAGTCCGGCCTTACGGCAGGTTGACCTTGTGACTTTAAACTCTTAAAACGGCTGCTACAGTTTTAGATTTTGAAATCATAGGTGGATTTAGGAGTGGGCACCCTTTCCCATTTCTAAACACTAATTCCGCCTTAACCGTTCTCGTAGTCGTACTCATCTTAGGATTTGAAGGTCTCTATTAGAGTTTATTATTGCCATAAAAGTGTTACAGAGTCCTTATAGTTACAGCTGATCTACGAAAACTGAGCCACTCCCATCTTGACCCTCTTCCCATGCAAGTGGAATAGTTTGATTCAGTTACGAAAAAGCGTTAGATCATCAATATTAATCCTCTAATGAATTCTCAAATTGATCAAAGATCTGGCGAAGGCATTATTGAAAAAAATAACACCAAAGTCTACTTAAAAAGCAATTTAAGCCTTGATTAACATGAAACATGATGCGTCAAGTGTACCAGGAAGGTCGTGCAAAATCATCACAAATCAGTGATGATGGCTAAACCAACCATATCCATACAAAATATAGGGAAACCAAGCTAAATATAATACAGAGCATAGCAGATTAATCTAATGGGGGATAAAACAATTGTCTTGCAATTCTGTGGCTCCCTGCTTTATTTGGTTTTTTAGATAATATTGATGCCTAGTATTTTTTTGCATTTATTTATTATTATTATTATTATCATTATTATTTTAATTTAGTTAATTCAATTTTTTGTCTCTACATTACGGTATGGCAGCCTTTCTGAGTTGTTTTTCTTGTCATTTTAGCATTTTTATCTGATTAGATCAGTCTTACATCCTGTGTTTACTAACCACATTTCCACGGCTTTGCATTTTCGTTGCACGTTATCTTTTGCTGGGTGTGGCGATGAAAAAGCAGATTTTTAGTATCTCACAAATTACTGATATTGAACAGTACTTTGCATTTGTTTTCTCCCACGCAACTGAAACCAGTATACTTCTTAAGATAAAAAAAAAATCAATTTAGTTAAATTAGATATACTTGTTTAGAGAATTTTGCCCTTTTAAATTACAGCGGTGATTATATTGGCGTGAACACCTAAAATATGTCCGGAATGTTTATTGTGTCGCAACCAATCACAGGTGAGATCTTCACACCACAGAAACCACAGGCAACGACAGTTTCCGATCGGTCATGGAACAAATTATTTTCGTTTTGTTTAAGGATACAAACTGCCTTATTAGGAATGTAAAACACCGCTGTTCCCCAAAATCAGTGCCGAGGACCGCATCCAGTACATCGTTCGAAGCTCCTGTTCGATTTTTATAGAAAGAAAAGTTTTAGAAGCCAACGCGACGCGACGGCGAGCAGCTTTCCATGTAACGACATATCACATGAAGACAATAAAAAATGAACAATCGTGATTTTTTCGTTTCTGATAGCATAATCCTTGCTAACATTTTTTTGTAGAACAAGGGGATTCGATTTGCGTGGACTAACGGTTGAACCTTCGAACTACTGTGCTGGCAGAAATCCCTTCATCGCAAGGTCGCAAACTGGAAAGACCGCCGACCAAATTCAACATGTATGGAATGACTGGCACATTGCGCAAAGTAAACAGTCCAATTTTCGGTATTCCTTCCAAAATATAATTTTGCTTTTTCTCTGAAAGCATTTACGCATCTAATATCTGGAGAATTACATGCTATAGGAAGCTAGTTATGGGACGGGATTTAGCCAAGAAGATTTCAAGTCCAAATTAGCACATTTTGCGCGCAAAAGAAAAAAAATATGATTATCTCCGATCGCAGTTCTTCGATCTGCTTCGATTTTTCACAAAAAAGTGTTTACGCTTACTGCATTAGCTGGGAAGCGATGGAAATCAGAAAACTCTAGCGGCTTACCTTGCAACATTGTAACTTGCGATCAGGCGTAACTACCGATTTCGATCGCGGTCAGTGTAAAACAAAGACTGCGGACTGCAGACTGGAGACTGCGGACCAGGGGTAAAATGCAGACTGAGTGTAAAATGCAGACTGCAGACTGAGAGTAAAATGCAGACTGCAGACTGAGAGTAAAATGCAGACTGGGGTGAAATGCAGAATAAAGACTGTAGACTTTTTTAAACATTTTTGCTCCTTCTTCTCCAAATCGGTGAAATAGCTAGCCGGTATCAGTTACACACTTCGCTTCCTAGTTATGAAAATCCGAACAGGTTAAGTCTGTGTACCTTGATTTGCAATACTTTCATAGAAGGTCATCCAAATTTCCTGCAGAACATCTTTCTTTGTTGTTGGAATGATTTACTCCCTCTTTATCAGCATAATTCTTCCTGTACAGTATTTTGGGTCAGCAGCTTCCATTTAAGCGTAAACATCGTTGTAACCATCACGGTCCTTGGTCACGTATATCGAAAACTTCGCGTCTAAACTTGAAGCGTGAGGTCTCTCGGACGGAAAAAAGGTTCAAGATTGCGATTATATGTTTTTGGGTCGTCGACAACGTTCTAGAGAAGAAAGTCCTCAATGGATTTGTGAAAGCAGATGTCGTCAAGTAAGTGTTCCTTTACATGTATTTGCGGGATTTTTTTTCCCTTAAACCTTTCCACAACTACAGTTTATGCTCGGTCTGCATTTTACCCCAGCCTGCATTTTACTCTCAGTCTGTAGTCTGCATTTTACCCCTGGTCCGCAGTCTGCAGTTTGCAGTCCGCAGTATGCGTTTTACACTGACCGATTACGATCGTTACAAAAAGTTTGAAAACTCGCGCGCCAAACCGTCGCGTGCGTAGGCCCGGCACATCGGCTTTGTAATTTATTTCAAAATCGCTCAAACCGGTATTCTTCGCTATTATAGCAAATACTGTAAACAAATAGGACGGAAAAGCAATTGTATACTTGTAAAAAGACTGAATGTTAAAACAAAATGAAAACAAGAATCGCTGAAAGGCGATTTTTAACTGGGCTGCAAAGGGGCTATTTTTTCTGAGGGGAGGGGGCGGCTATACACACTCAGGCTACCATAAAACCTTGTCGACAACCATTGCATGCAACAGAATCTCATGTGAGACTGAAACATAAACTCATTCAGAACATTGTACCCTTTTGAAAGACTTTCGTAAACAAAAAAAAAAAGAGTACCATTTTTAAGCGGGAGCTGTATAATAACTTTCAAATTCCACCATTATGAATAAAAATAAACAAGTTAGCCATTAATTCTAAACAGGAAACAATTTGCATTGTTATATTCCTAGACTTTCACTCAACTAAACAGGGACTGCCATTGGTTGATTCTTGGTCACGTGGCCTTGACTAAAATCAAATGTATCCCGATCGTGATACATTAAACAATGTATCCCGCTCGGGATACATTGCAGCACGTGATCAAAGCATGGTGGAAAGTGGTGTGACAGAAGGCGGGAAAAACACCGCCAGTTCCTGCCAGTTTTCTTTTTCGTGAATGAACACAACAACACAAAAACGAAGCCTCAAGCTAAAAAGCAACGATTTTTAAAGTTATCCCAGAAGTTCCCAGAAGAAAAACAGCAGCTAGTGGAGGAAAAAGATGCAGATAATATGAGGAAAGTACTTTTGTTTGTAAATCATTCATTCAGTGGTTTTGAGAATTAAATTTGTGTTGTTATAAGTACCGAGTCGACTGTTTTGGTTCGCTCCGGTTATTCTTTTGTTGCTGTTGAAGTGAAAGTCTAGAAATATAACAAAACACTTAATGTCAGGTCCCTCGGGAAACCAGTTAGTTTTGTTTTCCCTCGAGTCCTGATGTTTCCCGAGACGAAGTCGAGGGAAACATCAGGACTCTTGGGAAAACAAAACTAACTGTTTCCCTCGGGATCTGACATTAAGTGTATATTATTTCCACGCACCCCTCCCCCAATCCCTCTGTGCCCCAAAATATAGCGTGACAGTATAACGTGACTAATTTGACGTAACCGGAAATTCCAAAAATTGTTGTCCTTCTACGAGCATAAAATGCGACAGACTGAGCTGATTTACACGAGACAGAAATATTGTATTGTATGAAAACCAGAAGTATACTAAAACAGACAGTTAACTGCCCATTGATCCCGCCTGATCCAGGGGCCTCACTGACTGCACGGAGACTTTACTGCGCTTTTCACAAACATGCGAACTCTAAAGTTCAAAAGCCACCTTCACAATTGTGTTTATCGCTGCCGTCAATCATAATTACGATCACAAGCAACGAACCTTGAAACAGAGAAACACACAAAACGGATCGAAATCCACAAATCACAAACCATGACCTTTTGAACCCGTGAAGTAAAGTTTTGTTTCCTAAGAGGTCCGTTAAGATGATTGACAGCAGCGAAAAACGCAATCGTCGGTTGGGTTCTGAACTCCAGAATTCGCATGTTTGTGAAAAGTGCGATCCTAATTTGCGGTCCACAGTCTACATGAAAACGCACTATTTTTTCCACAAGATGAAAAGTATTCAGATTTAAGATTTTCCTCACGGTATTTTTCTCTAACTTAAAGGAATAAAATCCTTTGCATTTTGAGACCTAAAAAAGTTTAAAGATTTCTCGCTCGCATGTTGCGTTCACCAGCAGGCACTTCAAACGATGTAAATAGATGAGAAGATCGATAACATATTTTTTACCTGATACCGATGTGAGTTAAAAATTCGCTCCAGTTCTGTTTGTCTCACCCAAGACTAACTTTTCTTCATGGAAACTATGCCGCTTTATAACTCGTGCGAGGTTTTTGTGCCAGCTAAACAATATGGAAACACTATTCACAGAGGGGGACATGGGGGTTTACGGTATTGCGGTATTGGGCTTTTTTTCATGCGGTATTTCGGTAATTTTAATTTTCACGTGCGGTATTGCGGTATCATCTAGCTCTGCGGTATGCGGTTTTTCATCATTTTGGCTGACGGTATTCGGTGAAATAAGATTGTTCACGGTATTACGGTACCGTTTACTTGCGCTTTCCTTTCGATACAATACGTGTTGAGACATAACGGTAAATGATTACACCATTTGTGGGTCATTTTGTGACAGTTAATGGTCGATAATATACAGTGTGATTGTTGTTGCATCCAATGATAATGAGTCAGTCGTCTCAAGTTACCTTACCAGGCTTGTCGATCTGTGTACCTGTGCCGGTAATTCGAGGTCTTAAACGTTTTCTCACAATGTCTGAGGCCCGGGAGGGGAGGGGGGGGGGGGGGGGGGCACTTGGGTATTTTTTGGGTGGGTATGTGCCGCCCGGGACTCCAAATTGGCACCCCGTTCTAAAAAAAAATTCCCCTAAAATTGATACCCCGTTCTAGAAATGGGCCAATTTTTTATACCCCGTTCTAGAATTCGCCCTAAAACTGATACCCCGTTCTAGAAATGGGCCAATTTTTTATACTCCGTTCTAGAAAGTTTGTAAATTGAAATAGCTTTTTTTTTAAAAAGATATTTCTTTATTTGTTCGACTTATACATCAAATAAATGCTTCTTCATAATCACCCGGAGTACTGGAACTTTCGTGCGTTCGAAATATTTTACCCCGTTCTAGAAAACGCCTCTGAAATGGATACCCCGTTCTAAATCAGGAGCTTCAAAATCACGACCCCGTTGGGCGGCACATACCCATATAGGCAATGTATGGCAGTACCCCCCCCCTTGGTCTGAGGTCGCTGAGGTTGAAGACGGCGTGGTCATCATTGACTGTGTGGCAATTTTTTATGAAGAAGGCGAAGGAGGCGAACATTATCGCAACAAGAATAAGTTTAGATGTTGGGTTTCGAAAATTGAAAAACGCCTTGTATAGTTAAAAGAGAAAATTTGGTAAGTTAATTTGCCTCTTAACAGCGCGGTGTCATCCTCGGAGACCCAGGGGCAGATAAAGGGGGCGAGGGAAAGTCTAAACGGGCGGACAAATATATATGGAACGAAGAAAAGTAAAGAACGGCGAGAAGAGCCCCTGGGGAAAATGTCTTACCGGACCAGTTCCAAACGGTCGCCGCCGGTCTGGCTTCTGATTGGTGCCAGAAAACCAGAAGCCAGACCGGCGGCGACCGTTTGGAACTGGTCTGGTAAGACATTGTCCCCAGGGACTCCTCTCGCCGTTCTTTATTTTTCTTCGTTCCATATATATTTTTCCGCCCGTTTAGACTTTCCCTCGTCCCAACTATCTGCCCTTGGGTCTCCGAGGATGGCGCGGCGTGTGATCTGACCCCTGAGAGACTGACGTGCTAGACTAGACTCACTTTATATCAAAACTCGCACTAGACGTGCGTGTAAAGGGTTTTGGTTGGTTTGTTTTTCGCGCTTTCAAGAGTTATTTTTATTGGAGTTAATTGGCTGTTGGGTCGAAATACCAAAAGGCTGAACGAATGTAGTTTACTTTACAGTGAAAATTTGCAGCCAAAATATTTAAAAAAGCATGGACATCTGGTGCATAAATGCCTGAGATAATTAAACGCGCTAGATGGAAGCAACCATAAGTATGCGGGACCGATTATAAATGTGATTAAAATATCCGGTATCGGTATTTACACGATTTTCGACGCGGTATTTCGGTATTTGCCATTTTTTCTTACGGTATTGCGGTATTCGGTACCCCCCAATGTCCCCCTCTTCACAGTGACCCCTTGGATATTAAAAAGACTGAACGTGACGCACTATTATGCCTTTGTTTACTTCTGATCACATCTTCAAGCGAAGTCTCTCTTTTCAAGCGATTCATCTCAATGTACAATAATTGACCCTTATATTAGTTAAAATCCTATGGTTCATTTATATTAATGCTGTTTTTGCCCCTTGTGCGCGATGACGTAAGAGTTTAGGAGCGCGCTAGGCCTTCTGGGAGAGATCCGAAAACGTGTTGCGTTCTTGTTGCCATCTTGACGATCTGTGAGCCTTTAGTGAATTGAATCTGTGGAATCCTGTGTAATCCTTTAGAAGTTGGACCCTTCGGAGTGTTGTAACCTTTTAGGAATCGAGCCTGACAATCCTTGGAATAAAATACAGTTCATATTCGCCTACATGGTCCATCGTTAGCCGGATAAAAGCGGATTCTACGTACGAGTTGTGAGTGAAGTTGTGTTGTGTTATGGCCGAAGAACTCGCCAGAAAGCGACGGCAGCGTGCAGGGCACAGGTCAAGTGCGAAACGTATTATTTCATCCGTTATTGATGTCCTTGGAGGAGGAGACATTTCTCAAGTGCGGGAACACGAAATCAAGCTGAAACAACAAAGGGACAGCCTACAGCAGAAACTCAATACTCTTCGGCAACTTGACGCAGAAATTCTTGACCTTGTGGCCGAAGAAGAAATCGAAGGTGAAATTGAACGAGCAGATTTGCTGGAGGAAAATGTTCAGTTGGCTATTGCTAACATAGAAAACGCCTTGTCGCCGAAGGTCGTGTGTTCAAATGTAAATACCGAAGCGAACGTGTCGGAAAGCACGTCAGCAAATGAAGTTCAAATCGGGAGTAATTCTTCGCCTCCTTCAGCTTCAACGTCGAATTCCTCTTCATCTGTGCGGAGAAATACTCAAGTTAAATTGCCAAAGCTGGAGTTAAAGAAGTTCGACGGCGATCACAGTAAGTGGATTTCTTTCTGGGATAGTTTTGAAGCCTCAGTTCATAAAAATGAGAGTTTAACTGCCATTGACAAATTTAACTACCTAAACTCGTTGCTCGAACGGTCAGCGGCAGAGGCCATTTCCGGGTTAAGTCTTGGGGCATCGAGCTATGAGGAAGCAGTAGACATTTTGAAAGCTAGATTTGTCAACAAGCAGCAAATAATTAATCGTCACATGGAAATTTTGTTGAATCTTGAATCTGTCACATCTCACTATCATGTAAGAAGCCTACGTCAGCTGCACGACACTGTTGAATCTAGTGTGAGAAGCTTAAAGTCATTAGGAGTTTCACGTGAATCGTATGGGGGTTTGCTATCATCCATCTTAATGAATAAGCTACCTCAAGAATTTCGTCTTGTTATTACAAGAGAAATTGGAGATGATGATTGGCAGTTGGATCAATTGCTCAATATTTTTAAAAGAGAACTTGAGGCGAGAGAAAGGGCAGGAGGGTCTACAGTGAACAAAGGACAAACCTCTCCGCCAAAACCGAAACGAAGGGAAGAAGGAACTACACATGCCTTGTTAACTGGTGGTGATGCTAACTGTCCCACCTGCACCTACTGTAGGGGAAAACACCCATCAAGGGATTGCCAAACAGTACCTGATGTACTAGCTCGTAAGGAGCTTTTGAAGAAGTACGGGAGATGTTTTGTTTGCCTGCGAAAAGATCACATTAGTCGTAACTGCTCAGCCAAATTCAAGTGTCATAACTGCAAGGGCAGACACCATGTTAGTATTTGCCCAGCCAACCTGAGTCCTTTACAGCCAACGAAACGTGAAACACCAGTTCCCACACCAGGACCACAACAGCAATGCTTAACAGCCCAAACTGCCAGCAATAGTGTCGTTTTTCATACTGATTCCACTACACCTGTGTTCCTTCAAACTGCCCAAGCAGTGGTGTACAATCCTCAACAGCCAGAGGTTAAGGTCAGGGCTAGAATAATCTTGGACAGTGGAAGTCAGCGCACCTATCTTACAAACAACCTGAAGAACATTCTTCAACTACCTACACTAGAGAAGAAGCAAGTCTCAATAAAAACCTTTGGAAGTACCGTTGAAAGATTAGACTTGGTAGAAGTTGTGGCCCTAGGAGTAGAGCTAAACGGAGAACCAGATCTTTCACTGTCAGCTTTTACATTGCCTCTAATTTGTCAACCATTACAAGGTCAACCTGTGGAACTAGCAGTGAAAAATAACCCCTGCCTTTCGAGACTCAAACTTGCTGACTTTTGTACCGAAGCAGAGACTCTTGGTGTTGACATTCTAGTTGGTTCAGATTATTATTGGAAGTTGGTGACTGGCCACACCATTAAAGGGGCCCAAGGTCCTACAGCTGTTCACACCAAACTGGGATGGGTACTTTCAGGACCCGTTTGCTTAGGGAGTGTAGAAAATCAACAGAGAAGTAATCTTGTGACAACGCATGTCTTAAAATGTGCTACTGATCAAGTGTCTTATGATGGTCTTCAGGGAGAGTTGAAGAAGTTCTGGGACTTAGAGTCTCTCGGTGTGAAGCCCCCAAGTGTCTATGAAGAGTTTGTCGAGAAGTTGTTGTACAAGGGAGACCACTATGAGGTCAGTCTCCCGTGGAAGGCTACACATCCACCACTCCCTGAAAATTATGAGTTGAGTCTTCGAAGATTGCAAGGTTTGCTGAGTCGACTCCGTGAGAAGCCAGACATCCTGAAGGAGTATGACAGTGTTATAAAGGATCAAATCGAAAGAGGAATTGTGGAAGTTGTGAATGAAGAAACCAAGCCTGATGTCGTCCATTACATCCCTCATCACGCTGTTATCAGACGAGACAAGTCAACTACAAAGTTAAGAATTGTATATGACGCCTCAGCCAAGTCAGATGGAGCTTCATTAAATGATTGTCTTCATGCCGGTCCTGCGCTTACACAAAGTATCTTTGACATTATGTTGAGGTTCCGAAATCACAGAGTAGCTCTGGTGGGAGACATTGAGAAGGCGTTCTTAATGGTCCATATGAATGAAACTGACAAGGATGTACTCCGTTTCCTGTGGGTCGATGACATCGATAAGGCTGAACCTAAAGTTATTACACTGAGGTTTACACGTGTTGTGTTTGGACTCTCTTCAAGCCCATTCTTACTGAACGCCACAATTAAACATCATATAGAGCAGTATGAACAATGTGACCCTGATTTTACCAGGAAGTTTCTTGAAAGTATCTATGTCGATGACCTGACATCGGGGGACAGTGACGTGGACAGCACCTTTGAGCTCTATGTGAAATCGAAATCGAGGCTCAGGGAAGCAGGTTTCAATTTGCGGAAGTTTATCACAAGTTCAGGAGAACTGCGAGCGAGAATTGAGGACAATGAGATATTGGTCTCAGGAGAAACAGCTTCTGGAGATGGAGGGAATGTTGACAAGCAGGTTGTTGAAACACCAGTAGTAGACACAAACGTCGTGGAAGAAGAAGATATGACCTATTCAAGAAGTGTTCTAGGAAGTGCAGTTGAAGATGTTAGCGTTCAAAGAATTTTAGGGACTCTATGGAACTATCACAATGACAACCTCGTCTTTGATTTTACAAACACTGCCTCTTTAGCAAAGAGAGTAGAACCTACTAAGAGAAACGTGATTAGCACAGCCTCAAAAATGTATGATCCACTCGGTCTGATTTCTCCGATCACAGTCCAGTTGAAAATCCTGTTTCAAGAGTTGTGCAAGGACAAGAAAGACTGGGACGAACCACTGGAAGGTTCTTGCAAGTCAATCTGGCAGAGATTGGTGACACAACTGCAGGGTGTTAAACCTCTTACTCTTCCGAGATGTTATTATGCTGGCACGGAAGGGGAAGTGGTTGCGAGTGAACTGCATGGGTTCTGTGATGCATCAGCTAAGGCATACGGTGCAGTGGTCTTTCTGCGTATTCTGACGACGTGTGCAAGTTATGTCAGATTTGTATCTTCAAAAACACGAGTAGCACCTCTCTCGGAGCAGACCATACCGCGTCTAGAACTGTTATCCGCGGTAGTCCTGTCCAGACTGATCCATAACGTAAAGGAAGCACTTAGTTCTGAGATGAATATTGACAAATTGTTTTGTTGGACAGATTCCAAGATAGCCTGGTATTGGATTGTTCAGAGCCAGAAGGAGTGGAAACCATTTGTTCAGCACCGTGTTGACGAGATAAGAAAGCTTGTACCTGAAGAATGCTGGAATCATTGTCCAGGGGCTGACAACCCAGCCGACTTACTCTCTAGAGGTATGGACTGTCGTGAGTTGGAGAACAGTGTGCTATGGTGGAATGGTCCCAAGTGGTTGACTAGTTTCGAAGGCCTGGAGAATCGGAACGAGATTGCGGAAGAGCCAGTCCCCGAAGCCTGCCTTGTAGAAATGAGGGTGAAGGATCGGAAGACAATAACGACAGCTCTTGCAATGAACAGTGAACCTACTATGCTGTCTAATATCATTCAAAGTGAAGCCTTCAGTAATCTTGGACGTCTCCTGCGAGTTACAGCCTTGGTTCTGAAGTTTATTAAGCTATTAAAGGCACAGCGACAGGGAGATGTGAATCAGAAGCCGGAGATACGTGTGACCGGTGCAGACATAGAAGAAGCCGAACTTCTATGGATCAAGGAAGTACAACGAGAGATGAAGAGTAAGGAGAAGTTTAAGATGAGGTCGCACCAGCTAGGGTTGTTTGAGGACGATAAGGGAGTTATTCGATGTCAAGGTAGACTCGGGAACAGCGAGCTTACGGATTCTGCGAAGTATCCAATCTTGCTTGACGCTAGCCACCACTTATCTACACTTGTAGTCTGGAGATGTCACGAAAGAGTCATGCATGGAGGAGTTAAGGAAACACTCACCGAGTTGAGATCGAACTTTTGGATTGTTCGAGGCCGATACTTTATCAGAAATTTGTTGTTTAGATGCACAGTTTGTAAGAAGTTTGAAGGGAAACCGTATAAGGTTCCACAAGCTCCACACCTGCCTAACTACAGAGTGAAAGAGGCGCCTGCATTCTCGTACATCGGTTTGGATTATGTTGGACCTCTTTTTGTGAAGTCTACCAGTGACGAAGAATGTAAGGTCTGGATTTGTTTGTTTACTTGTTGTTCTACGAGGGCGGTCCACTTCGAGGTTGTGCCCAATATGACTTCAGAGGCATTTCTGAGGTGCTTCAGAAGATTTGTAGCTCGTCGTTCAAGGCCTTCTTTAGTGGTATCAGACAATGCCAAGACCTTCAAGAGTGCTTCTAAGGAGCTTGAGAAGATTACAAATGATCCCAGTGTTGTTAAGTATTTTGCTCAAGAGAAGATCAAATGGTCCTACAACTTAGAGAAAGCCCCATGGTGGGGAGGCTTTTACGAACGACTTGTCAAGTCACTGAAGAGATGTCTTAAGAAGACAATCGGCCGAGCCAAGCTTTCCTATGATGAACTTGTAACTGTTGTTACAGAAGCTGAAATGATCTTAAATTGCCGACCCATTTCATGTCTCTTCTGAGGACCTGGAAGAACCCCTCACACCGTCCCACCTCATTGTTGGTCGAAGACTCGGCGCCCTTCCTGAAATAGAAAGTCCTGCAGATGCAGATTTTAGAATTTCGCCGGACGACCTGAGCAGAGGAGCAAGACACCTTGATATGATTCTGACTCATTTTTGGAAGCGTTGGAGAGCAGAATACCTTCTTGAATTACGAAATGCCCATAACCAATTGAAGAAGACGGCGGGATCAAGGGTAGTGTGTGTCGGAGATCTGGTATTGGTTCATGACGAAACCCACCCAAGATCTTATTGGAAGATGGGCAAGGTGGAACGGCTTCTGATGAGCAAGGATGGGCAGAGTAGAGGTGCTGAGGTCAGAGTCCAAGGGAGAGGATCAAGTGGAGGCGGACTCTTAAGGAGACCGCTACAATTGTTGTACCCACTGGAAGTAAGCTGTTCTACGAATGAAGCAGCTCCTCAGGAACAAGTACTTGAATCACCGGAACAGCCGACGCAAGGTCGAGCGAGAGGAAATCGAGAGCGGCGTAGAGCTGCAGTCGAGGGAGAGCGAAGAAGAAGACAGTGGATTGCTGAATTACAAGACGAACATTAAGTTTGTTTATGTATTCTGAACATTGAACAGTTTTTTGAGAGAGAGACTATATTCACTGAGTTATATCATTATTTTTTTTTTATTTCTTTTCGATATTTGATTCTAGGTATAGAAGGTGGACCATTCTTCATGGTCCACGGGGGGGAGTGTGGGCGATGACGTAAGAGTTTAGGAGCGCGCTAGGCCTTCTGGGAGAGATCCGAAAACGTGTTGCGTTCTTGTAGCCATCTTGACGATCTGTGAGCCTTTAGTGAATTGAATCTGTGGAATCCTGTGTAATCCTTTAGAAGTTGGACCCTTCGGAGTGTTGTAACCTTTTAGGAATCGAGCCTGACAATCCTTGGAATAAAATACAGTTCATATTCGCCTACACCCCTCACATTGACTGTGTTCGTTCGTATTCAAAACACCTTTACGCAAATAAAGGTCGTATGAGTCATGTGTGTTATGTTTCGAGATAAATGGATTATACGCTTTTTTAAGTTTCCATTTTGCGGTGACTTCAGTTTACATCTCCATAAAATGGTAAAAGAAATATCAAGAAACATCACGAGAGCTGAAAATTTTGAAAGGCACGTTTCTGAAACTCGCTAATGCTGACATCAATATAGCGTGCTTGCTGAATGGGCGAAAACACAGAATTGTGATCACAAGATCTTGTACAAATTTAATGACAAAAGCTTAGCAAGATACAGATACAAACAAAAGCAAACCCCCTGAAACCTCGACGTGGGCTACACTTGTATGCTCTACTCAGTCACCAAACCTTGTCAGTAATAGCTCCTATTTTCCTCAAGTCGCTCTCTGTGAAGCTCCCGGATGGGATGTCCCGGAGAAGCTTTAAACTTGTGTGCGAAATTCTCAGAGTTCCTATTTTTGTCCGTGTCTTCTTTATCCTCAGTATCCGAAATTTAGATCTCCAAAGTGGCGTGTGTTGCATTAAATAGAAGGAAATATTTAAAGGAAAAGCCAGTCTTCTAACATGGCAAAGTTCAAAGTTGTCACGTCCCTCGCTTATGGACGTGCCTCACATCAGGATTCATCTGCCATTCATCGGCAACTGAGTTGTTCGCTTCACTGACTATGACGGCTTACAATCAAGTCTTTAGCCATAGTGTCGTCAACTGGTGAAATACTTTGCTCATAAATTGTGCTTCTTAACTGCTCATGTACTACATCGATCGATAGTTCACGAAGCAGCCACGGCGTTCCAAAACTGACGCTCACAGTCATCTTTTCAGTCTTTTAGTGTGAACCTACCGTGAACGGCGTGTCGGTTTGAATGCAACGCGAGCATTTCTCTGAGTTTCCCAGCGCCAACATCATCTAACTGACTTAAACTCGAACAATAAAAAAATTATAGAGTTTAATACTCCCATGGTCGAATAGCTTCGACCAACGCAAATAGCCTTCTTCAGGTTCGCAACGCCTTGTGGGTTTTTCAGGGGGAGCGCAGACAAGGTACAAAACGTATGCGTGCAAGGGTTCATGCAAGAGAAAACCCTATGAAACCATTTGTGAGAACATCGTTTCTACGTAACAGACCCTCGTAATTTCCCTCCCCCGGATGACCACTTAATGACACCGACGACCGAAAACCCATTTTATGACTGGGCGCACAGGCAGCCCAGTAATAACTTGTTCCGTGACAGATAGGAAACCGTTCGTTGCTTGTGGTTTCGGTGGTGTGATGATCTCGTCTGTGATTGGTTACAGCACAATAAACATTCCAGACATAGTTTAGGTGTTCACGCCAATATGATCACTGCTGTAAACGCTTTTTCCTGTTTATAACGTTTTCCTTGCTGAAGTGCAATTATATTTCTTTTTCTGACTGTTTTTAAGAACATTGCAACCAACGAAATACCTAACCCCATTTATAAAGATTGGATCACGACATGCTCTCTGTGAAAAAAACAGGTACGAAAACTACACTTAAACAATGAAAGAAAACCGTAAAGCGAAAATCAAGGCGCAAAATAAACATCCTCGAGATAACTCAGTATTTTGTTGAGTCAAAGGTTAGTGATCGCTAGAGGACCTAGAGTTGTTAAAAAAGAAGCCTAGTCTAACTTTATCGATCCTGTTTGATCAACTTTGAATTAATGCTCTCTGTTATCAGATTATACTCTGCTCAGCACAAATCTCTACCTGTGTGCAAAGCAAATAAGGAGTCCTGAAAAAACGAGAAATACCACATGTTTAACGGGTAGATCTTGATTGGCTAATATCAAATCCTAAGAGGAGTCTCGTATTTGAAGAAGTCCACTCTATAGCGAATATGACTGGTAGCGCAGAGACAATATCCACACATTATCTATACCAATATCACTAGTAATAGTTGACACTAAACCGGCCCCCGTTCTGTATATTGTCGGTCAATAGTATTCTTGCTGGTTGTGTAGCTCTTTGAAATATACCGATTCATAATGAAGTCCATACAATAGGTGAGATAAATACAGGAAACGCGAGGTTCAGCTCGATTTACACAGCTTTGATCCCCGTGAAACATTCTCAGTTTCCAGAAAAGTTTATTCTAAACCATAAGAAAAGATTTAATTAGAAGTTGAATTTTTCACTATTTCTCTTTCACTTTTTACATTCAGTTCATTTTATGTGCCGGAAAGTAAGCCTTAGAAATTAAAAGGACGTTTTATCGATTCGCTCTCGCGCATTCTAGTCTTAATTTAAACTTTATAACGGAAGGACATCTGTGAGCAGGGAATAAGTCAGCACAGAATTTGATTGTCGGCGAATTTCTGTAATTGTCCATCAATCTGCTAGTGATAAGCTAGCCGTTGTTCACTCGTCTTGCTTGTTTGGGGCTGAGTCTTATTCCGGTCAAAGAGAGAGAAAGAGTGTCTGGCAAGGTTTCCAATATAAATCAAAGTTTTGTGGAACTCGTGTCTGGCAAACTCTCCTAGTGTTTACATATACACAGTTAAACGCACCTTATAACCTCATCTGCGCTTAACGAGTGTCTTTTGGTTCGTAACTTTCAAAACAACTGCTCCACTGAATGTCACTGCGTAACGCAAAAGAGTATCGAAGTATGACTGCACAATAAATGTAACAAAATCTACCTGAGCGGTCCCTTCGGGATTTTCTGTCTTTACGTCATCCTAACCATTTCGTACTTGCGGGCGCAAACAATAGAAACGTCATCATTACCTACCGATTCCTCGGGGCCCCTGTTCGAGCAAATCGAGATTTTTTCTAGTATACTGACTGTATATTTGAACTGTAAGTACTGTTCTTAATATACGCGCGAGTTACTAGGGTGCCTCCTCGGGATTTCGCCTCTGGGCGAAATCCCTGCGGGGGCAATGATATATCTGTCATAAAAAGACAGCGAAGCAAAGATTTTTCTTCATCTGAGAGAAGCTCAGAGCGAGGCAATACAACCGAGTTTTTGCTGCTTTTATATCTTGCCGGCGAGAAGTAATGAAAACATGTATATGCTTGGTTACTCTTTCCCTTGTTCTAGCTTTTGTGAACGCTTTCAGCACTGAAGAACATGTCAAGAGATTCTTCCGTCCAGAACACAGAGCATTATTGCCTGAAACGACAAGCTTAGAATTCCGAGACGAACCAGCTCTCTTAACATCTTCCCAGAATGACGAGTCGACAAAGTGCTTGGCTCATTGTGAACCATCTTGTGAGAAGCTGGATGTACCGGCATATTTAATGGTAAGCAATCAGAAACAAACGTCTTGTTTTAAGGAAATTCGCGAAACAAACTGCTCCTTAGGTTATTTCAATAGACTTCACAGAGGATTTTAGGCTACAAAATACAAGCCTGACCGCCATATGAAAAACATCCATAACTTGTAGCACCACCTTCCAAACTGCTTATTTTTGTTGTTGTTGTTGTTGTTTTTCTGCTTGTAAATTTTAATTTTGGAGTAAAAAGATGAATGATTCGAAGGACTTACTTTGCTTTTCTTTTCTAAATATAGGTGGAGGGAAGTTTTCACAAATTTGAGGACACGCCAATCAACTGTGTTTTGGGATCGACAGTGGTGTTCAAGAAGACTCCCAGATATCAATGCGAGTTCCTGGCGCTCTATCAGTTCGACTGTTGTCAAGCATGCAATGCCGTCAATGCTAAATGCATGAAATCTGTTGGAAGTTATAGCGGTGGCCCTGAGTTCTGCTATCGTAACGCTTACAAATGCATGTGCAAATGCTTGGAGATGCATACCCCTTAATTAGAGAATTATTACCCTTGAACTTTTTTCTAACGGCTGTTCCTGCGTGGCGTCCACTTATTCATTTATTTGAATTTGTATTCGAACGTCAATAGAAAAAAATATTGCAGCCTTTCCAATGTAAGGTATAGGAAGGAATTACTCTCTCTAACACTCAGTTTATCGCTTTTCTCGTTACTCTATATTGTTGTGTTTGAGTTTTATAATCATTTTTTATTACTTCTTACAATTCGCATTTGCTTACAGCAGGTTTGTAATGACAAAAGTATTCAGGAGTAAAAAATCACAAAATAATTAAAATATTTCAACTTTGTGCCTGATACTGTATAATAGTAAAATAGATGGTTTTGAAAGTTTAAAAAGCGATTGTATAATTATGGTTTCCCTGTGCCTATTAACGTGTACATTTTAGGGCTGAAGGACATTTAAAAACATAAATACCTCAAAGATGAAAGAAAATGAACACTAGCTGTGACCAATTCTTACAATTTTCAGGTTGTTGTCCATTTCGATGGATATAGTTAAGAGGATATCAATGAATGAACTACAAGTCTGGCGTAATTGTTACTGTCGTAACGGTATATGAATAAAAAATTATTAATTAAAAAAAAAATGTCGCACCCTTTTTTGGTATGCAAATTTGCAATTAACATCTTTGCCCTATATTTAGGGCCTGTTTACATGGAGGTGGGGGACTCCAGGTAGGTGAGGTAACCCGCTTAGGTGGGGTAAAACAATAACCGGCTCCTTTACATGGAATCTTACAACCCTGCCGTCCCAGGGTGCAGTATCTCTTATTGAATGGTCGCTAAGCACGTGAACAAGAAAAATGCTGGCAAAACAAGTGTTTTGGCGATTAATGCTCTTCTACACTCACTTGCTGCTCTTACTGCGACCTTCAGTGCTCTGGCTTTCTATTGTTACCTTTAATAATGATAAAAACCACCGTCAAAGTGAATTTTGGGCAAATTTGATGTATCACGACTTCCACCCCGGATAGGCGGATTACCCCACCTAGAAACGTTTACATGGCAAAATTCTACCCCAGCTGGGAGGGTTACCCGGTCTGGCAGACCAGGCTACCCGCCGCCACCTACGTGATCAAATTAAAATGGGAGATTAAATATGGACAGGCGGGTTACCTAATCACCTACCTGGGTTCCCCCATCCCCATGTAAACAGGCCCTTCCTCCTCCGTTTTTTATAAATTTGCGACATATCTGCAAGGAGAAATTTTTTTTTCGTCCAGAGGAATAAAAAAGACAAACTGAATTTTATGAGCAAATGACGTCTAATCCAGTCTTTACAAAGAGAAATGTACAAAGAACCAACGCTTATCGTTTTCAATGTATTTAGGAGAACACTGTCGTTGGGTGCCCCTGGCTTATCTCCTAGATTTCGTCCGGAGCAAAAATCTTTGGTCACGTATCACACTCTTCCGAGCTTGTACGAGGGTCTCAATGGGGTGGTGGCATTTACGGTTATCGGCTAAAATTTTGGCTCTTTTGCGGCTACCGGCTAATTTTTTTCAGTTACGGTTAACAAAAAAGTTAAAAATTAACTTCTTTTGTTTCAAAATGTTAAATATTAATTAACCTGTATTTTTTGTATCTTTAAAGCAAAATAAAGGTCTTAGGATCATCTCAGGATATGAAATAAGCTATTCTTTTGAAAATTTTTAACATTTGATAGATCATACTTTTTATAAAGTATTCCTCTTCTAATATTATTTTACACATAAAAATGTCAATAGTCAATTTAAAAATGATCTTTGTGAAAAAGCAAAGCACACACGCGATCGTCTAACTCAAGGCCGGGGCGCGACATTCACAACAGAAATGGCCGTTTTTACACTAAAGACGGATTATTCGTGTGAGACGGGTTATCCGTTTGATGATTCGCGTCAGATAGGTAATACGTCTTAATTTGAAAATGGAATAGTTTTAATTTTGCATGAACAATCCGCCTGACTTTATCCTTCAACTTCGACGGACAGTTTGAAGACGGGATTATCCGTTCCAGATAGCCTGTGTACAACCGCCCCTTCCCCTCAGAAAAAAAATCGGAGAGGGGGTGTCTGTCGGGAAGGGGGCGACTGTACACAGGCTAGTCTCAGACGGATAATCCGTTTCTAGCTCTAGTGTGAAAACGGCCAATAACAAAATTCCCGTGTCCAGTGTTTTTAATGGTAGCGAAGGACTGTACGGAACCACTGTCAGCCGTTTTGCCTTGTCCGTAGGCCTTATTATTTCGCGCGGCTAATGCGTTTCGGGTCACGTGGTCCGAGCGAGTTCGCCACCGAAATGCCTTGACCGAAATTGCGTGGGAAGACGCCGTACAGGGACTAGGCATGGCAATGTCTACCTTAGCGTCAGAGAAAAAGAGGGAAATGTTTTTTATCGGCAACTTGTTTTACAAACAGTAAGATCTCTTCGTGTTGTTTCACTAGTGTTTCCAGGGCACGACCTCCTGAAAATCGCAAAAATTAATCCCCAGCAAGAAGCCACACTTTCGCTATGGAAAAAAAATTCAGTTTCCCCGAGAGAGCGGCCGAAATGGAAATGGGTCTTGATCAACACCTAAAAGGCGCTTTACTTAACGTGCGTACGGAGCCACACTAGCCGGGAAATAAAAAACTTAACCATAAGTGAGTTTAGTACCTTCCTTAAAAGTAGCAAATCTAGGGAACAATTTCTTGTACGGTTAACTTTCTTTTACCCTATTTACTGCTAACGGTTAAAATTTTTCAATTTTACGGCTATCGACTAAATTTTTGGCCGTTTTACGCCTATCGGTTAACCCCATTGAGACCCTCTTGTACGTATGTGTTTGGCTTGTCAACAATGGGAAAGGAATTTATCTTTCGGTTCAGCATGCGCGTAGACGTCAGTGGGGTAGGAACGCGTGACGAACCTCTAAGAACGTCCGCGTGGGAGGCTATTTAATTGCTTGCTGTGCAGTAAATACAACGAACATAGAGATGAAGCCATTTCTTAAGTTGTCGCCTACAGGAGGGTAAAAACCGGCAATGGAAAATTGCAAAATCGTCATCAAAAAAAGGTGGTAGCAATCGCTGAAAGGTGGTGCTGGATATACATTGTACACAAATGCATGTTTAAGGAAAAAAAGGCCAGTGACGCCATCCGAATTATGGAATAATGAACGATTATTCCCCGAGCCCGAATGGGCTCTGAGTCAATAGACCGTTAGGGCAAAAGGAATAATTGTTTTAGAAAAATCCAACTAGTTGGCCAAAAAATTATCGAGACAAAACAACTTTAGATAGATAAAGCTAGACTTTAATCCTTTTTTGCCGCCAAAAAGCCCGCGCATTTCGGTAGTAGTAAATGATTGTTATCTAAACCCACTGCTGTTTCTGAACACTTTCTCTCTCACTCTAACCATTCTCATACTGACATGCAGTTAATCCCACCAGAGAAAATTCATTCTTCACGTGACTCAGTTCGTAAGGCCAGGGAGTCGCATTTGATAGATAAGGCCATGACTCTTGAACCTCATGGCCTAAACCGTCGTGACGAATTATTGTAATCCATATCCTTAGTATTTTTCCTTTCCAGTTTTTATGTTGTACGTCATTTCCGCCTCTCCATTTTTATTGCGTCATTCTCCATCTATATAATATTGTGATTGCTACATAAGTTCAGTAACATCTGTAAACCTGAAGAAGGCTGGTATCGCCAGCCGAAATATTGTTATAAAAAACAATACACGTTGTTTTAAATCAGCTTTGCTGTAGTCTTCGGACTTCTCGTTCTTGTTTACTTATTGTTATAGTGGGCTACAACATATAGCCTTGTAATAGCTCAACCAATCCGCGGCAGAACGCAGTATTGATTATAGACCACTAGTTGGACGTTACTAATAGGAGATATAAGAAAGACACCAATATACACCGAAAATTGTGCCAGCCATCCCGATTTAATGTGCAGAAAGGCTTTTTCAGGAAATAAAACATGTATCATTTTTCCATATTTCAGCTGTACATGTACGCACGGGCGTATGTGCGTATATTGACGATACGCTCCTGCTGTATTATTTAAGCGTTATGAAGTGTCGACTGTTGAAATTCATTTAGATTCGATGGACAATCTTTCCACAAAGAAGCAAGACTTTGGAAAAACGGAAGTAAGGCTTCATTCAAATATGGCCAAAGTGAGGGGCAGCAAACTCTGACGAGTTGTAAAGTTGTAGAATCAGCATTTATGGTTCGAGCATAATACAATAGGCGTGGCTACAGTGCACCTTACGCGTTCGATTCTGCCAGCTTCCTCTTGGGAAGCTTAAACGATTTCAAACCTGAGTTTCGTCGTGGTGATCTCAAAGCGAACACGATCCACAATAGATTATGGTATATATGACGAGAGTGGTATACGAATTTAGTTTACATGATGTAGACGGTGAACGGTTGTCCATGCTTCCTCAGAGCCAAGCGCGATGAGCTTAAAGATGCAGAAAAGAAGGAGAGACTGTGGCTCTCCCTCGTTTCTCGCGGCTTCGCCGCTCGCCCCTCGCGCGTGCTCGTATTATAAAGTGTCTCAAAAGAAAAGGAAGAGACTGCTCGCAATCGAATCTTGATGACGCTTTTTCGGTGACCGCGATCTGAACAGAATCATAATAAAGACGAGACGGTTAGAAATTGATTGTTTGAATATCATTGAGTATAAAATCTTTCAAATGATTAATAATAAGGCAATTAACAGAACGGTACGTTTGTACTGAACAGCTCCGATTGAGCACTAAACGTCACATTTAGGTGACCATGCCGGAAGGCGAGCTAGAAACATTGTCAAGAATGATAAATAGACCTACCGTCGATTACGACTTCTCTTCTTCTCTGACTTCTTTTTTTCTATTGTTCAAAATCGAATGAAGACGAATATTTAGGAAAAGCGACCCAATTACTACGAAAATGCAGTGGGCTTAAACTGCAGACTTAGAGCCTGTTCCAGGCTCCGAGATAGTTGGGCCCGTGGAATTGAGAAAGCGCGAACACGAAAAAAAGGGTGGAAACTGGGAGAGGAGGTGCGGTTCGCGCCTTTCACTTTCGCGTCTTCCCCATACTCTCGCGCCTTCCCCACTGTCTGAGAGCCTGCAACAGGCTAGTAGACACACGACACATCGAAATTAAAGAGGAGCCAAAGGTCAAACATCTCAAGTGATTGACATACAACTTTGCAAGCTGTAGGAAAAGAACGTAGACTTCCCGGAGTTTTATTTGCCGCTTTGGATTGCACTGGTTTCGCGCGGATTCCAATGTTTGCGACGGGCAGAAATTGTTTCTTTCGTTATGCGTTTTTATGGGATCATTTAACAGCTATGAGTTATTCATTATTCCGAGGCTAGAAGTGCAGTGTTATCTATAATTCCAGATTTTCCAAATCCAAATATTCATTATTAATTTTCTCTTAAACCTTGTTATTATTCATTATTCAGCTTCCACCCCCAAACATCTGATATAATCAATTACTAAGCAACTGATTACCCATCAATTACACATTGATTACTCATTGATTTCATTGATGTCATCGATTAGTTTCGTCAAGAGTTTCGTCTGGTAAAAGGTTCCTGTTATGTGGGCGACCAGCAAAGTTAACAGGCATGACCCTGGAGGGCGGATCGGGTCGCACTGAACGAGTATTGAATTAAGGAAATCGGACCTCATTTGCTGACACTTCGCTTCGAAAACAAGGAGAAAAGGAGAAAAGTTACAAAATGCGGTCCAAACATTTTCTGATTCTTGCTCTCCTGTTTTTGTCGTTTTCGTTGTTTGTGCTCCAAGTTATTGCCGTTCCGCCACATGTTTTTCTGATAGTCTTTGGACGATTTAGGATGGAGTGATGTTGGGTTTCATGGTTCACAAATCAACACTACAAACATGGATAAACTTGTTTCTGAAGGCGTAATACTGGATAACTACTATGTCCAACTAATTTGCTCTCCAACCAGAGGTGCTCTCCGTACCGGAATGTACCCTATACATACAGGTAAAAAGTCTTTGTGAAATTATTCACAGCATTTATACTTGCATTACTTAAACTTAATAGGTTGTCGTAGTCAGTAGTGCCATCGCTCGTCTCTCGCAATGTTTTTTAAAGTTTCAATCCTACGGTCGAATTAATTCCTCTGGTTTACGGATAATTTCTTTGCCACCGGTGGTATTTACAAGTGATTTATTTTGGTGTCTCAGGGTAATCTGTTCAAAGCTGAAAGTACACGGATACGGAACTGATCGCCCTGCGCTCTCGTTAGTTATGGGCTCCTGCTGGGATAAAATCGACTTTTCAGTTTTTCTGTGTTTTTGTTTAAAATTTAGCACATTTTATTGTCAAAACTCGAGGTTTTTATTTTCATAGTAGACATACCGTATTTATTCGAATAAGCCCCCAACCTCGAATTAGCGCTCACCTCGAATAAGCGCTCATGCGAAAGACAGAAAAAGTTAATAAGCGCCCAGCCTCGAATAAGCGCCCACTCTCAAGGTCCAAAAATTTAATAAGCGCCCAGGGCGGTTAATCGAATAAATACGGTAGTACGGTTTGGGGGGCATGTTTGCATGTCTTTAGTCAATAGAGACCTTAAGATCGAGGTTTGGACATTTTAATGCAAACAACATACTGCGGTTTGGGGTTAACGGTTTCACGTTACCCTTCTACCCATATTTGGGACTTACTCCTATTTTAGCGGAGAAATTGTTTTCAGAATTACGTTTTCTGAAATAAAATTCGATAATCAACAAGCAAAAGAGCTCTAAAAGGTTGTATTTATTCTCTAACGTGGGATTGTGCAGTTTTAAGGGGCAAAAAAACCTTGCGGTAGATCACTTACGTCTAGAGCGTTGTCTAGCCATACAAACGTGAACCTCAAACCGCAAACCTAACCCAAGGCCCTAGTGAGGTGACTTCTTGACGTTCGCGGTTCGCGAGAAATGAGGAAAAACCTCAATCTTAAGGTTTCTACTGATAAAGATTATTTCATCATTACAATGACGAAAGCGAGGTTTGATGGCATGTACTTCATGTAAGACTTCATATATGTCCAAAGCCATTCCCATTTCAAAATATGGGGGCTAGATCGATTTATGTTGGGGGGAGGGGGTCCGTTGACATTCAGGAGGGTAGTGCAAAGGAGAGAGTCTCCAGATTTTAGATCTTCAGAGGTTGGCATCTCTGGGGAGGAGGTTGATCTAACAATCGGTTTTATGGTCCTCTGTATATATTAAACAGACACGAACTACAAAAGGACCGCGAACGAATATGCCGCAGAACGTAGGATCTATTAGAGGACCTGATCAGCCAAATTATACAAGGAAGACATATTGAATTCTGGAAAGCTGATTGTACTTCGGCCAGGCACTATTTGACTGCATTTCACACTGCTTAAAAATTTATTAACTGAAATGACACCGGTTTGAAACTTCACGGAGTCAGTTTACGGAATAAATGTTCTAAATTTTGCGTAATTATAAAGGTATCGGCACATATCAAGAATTTTGGCAATTGCTGTTGTTAATTATATAGACCGTGCATGGAAAGCACTAAAACATTAGTGGAAAATATCGCAGTTGAGATATCCGTGGTGGGAAGAAACACTGACTCTCATACGCGCTGGTGTTCTTGGCCCCGCTTCCCCTCTTTTTAATGAACAATTCTTGGCTGTTCTTGAAACTTTTTCGCAATTTGTGACAAGTTATCCATGGCCTTCTTTAACTTTCTTCTTTACAAGTCTGACCTTTTGCTAATTTGAATATTTTTGTAGTTGTTGTTGTTGCAATGAAAATCCTTGTTACTTTTGCGCTTTCTGCGAAATTTGCGGACTATTGGAGGGCCTCTTTACTTTTCGTCTTTGATATTCTTGCTATATTTGTTCGGGGTGGTTCTTAGCAATGAAAAGTTTTCGTTCGCGATTTCAGTTGACTTCTAGGGGGCCTTCCTTACCTCCTTTCTTAATAAGTATGAACTCTTCCAATTTTTTTTTATTCTTGGTATTTATTCGATATTTGTTGAAGTGTTTTTCTTTTTGCAAGTAAAATTATTGTTATTTTTGCGAAATTTGAAGACGTTTAGAGGGCCTCCTTTGCCATTCTCCTTTATAAGTCGGAAGTTTTGCTTAATGTTTCCTATCATAATTTCGATATTTGTTAGCGTGTTTTGTTGTTGTTGTTGCTGCTGAATAAAAAATTCTTGTTATATTTGCGATTTTTGCGAAATTTGCAGACTTCCAGGACCTTCTTTACCTTTCCTTTTTATAAGTCTGAACTATTGCTAAATTTGTTATTTTTCTTATTCTTGAGATATTTGTCAGCATTTGTTGATGTTGTTGTTCTTATTTCATTAAAAATTAATATATTCTTGTTAGTTTTTCGATTTTTGGGAAATTTGCCTACTATACCTATTTCTTTCTAAGTCTACTCTTTTGTTACTTTGTTATTCTTGAAATTCTTGCGATAGTTATCTGGGTGTTTTTTTTGTTGCAATGAAATTTCTTGTTACTTTTGAGATTTTTGCAGACTTTTTTTTATTTCTGCAAGCAATTTCTATTAAAAAAATTTTTGCTAAAATTGCGACAAAAATCTGTGAGGAAAGTTTTGCTACAGTTTGCAATCCTTATTGAATTTGTTATTTTTGCTATATTTGCTATTTTTTCTATACATTTTCTGACAGTTCGTTTAATTTTTTTGCCAAAATTACGAAAACAATTTGCTACCAAATTTTTGCGACAATGTCCAATCCTGGACACAAGAGGAGAGCCACAAGATATAGCATTACACAACTCTTTCAACCATTTTAATGAAAAAAAAAAAAAAATAAAACAGTTGGGGAAATGTGGCCTCAATAAAATGTTTTGATGGTGAAACGGGTACATATCATACATCTTGCCTTATCCGGAAAGCGAGGATCCTCATCTTCGTTGCTGGACTCTTCGACTAACTGGCTTAAAGAACTGATGCTGGCGTTAGTTTACAAGTAATTCACTGAGTTGCTGCCACAACTTGCAATGTGAAGTCGATTGGGTCAACGAGTGAGTTTGTGGCTGCTTTTATCGGAACTCGAATTTCTAGATTTCTATTTGCCCTTATATGTCCTTAAATCTGAGTCTGAAGGATTTATATAGCCCTATTAGCCATCTTGTATAGACTGTAGTAAAGTACTGTAAATTTGTTTCTGCACCGGGTCGCCGTTTAAATAACCAAGACACATCATGATCATATGGTTAATAACCTATATTTGTTAACCCTCGGACATGCACGCAAATTTATACCCTGACCGTAGTACAAGGGAGGGGGGATTGATAGAGTTTTTGATATGTTGCAGTATTTTGAAACGATTTTGCCTTAAGTGGAAAGCCTTTGATCAAGATGAGTTGTATTTTATAAGTGGTAGCGCTACTGGAGGCCTGTGACGTCACCAATAACGGTCACCATCTTGGCCATCATCTTAGATTTTACCAAGTAATATATAGATTTAGCCAGGGCTAAAAGCGAGGCTCCCATTAATAAATTTATAATTTAAATCAAACAATAAACTTGTATTCCACAATTCAGTTAACTTTAGAGCACATTCATGTGACTTTTCAGGGAAAGGCGAAGTGATTTTAGACAAAAATAATTTGCAAACAACCCCAGAGTGAACCAAATCTTACATCGAGTTGATGGCCTCATATGTACACCCAAAAACTGGCAATCGTCTTCGATCACATTTTTTAAGAGCCATAATGGCTCTTGATCACCGTAGGTTAATAAGGCCTGGAAAAAAAGTTCCGGCCGAATTTTTTGCGTTCGACAAGTTTACTTTACAAAATATTGCCAACAAATCTGGGTTCGTGTAAACCAACCTTATATATCATTTATACATCACATCTGAGGTGAAACAGTACTATGAGGCACTGTTTTTATCATACAGACCTCGCACAACAGAATGCAGTATTTGACAGTTTTGCAATACAAATTGCTATCATTCAATATTCAGGACGATCAAAGCACGCGTGGGCTTTAGCTAAACCGTTAAAAAAATGTCCAAACTTACCTATACCGCCAGCCGGTTCTGACTTTTGCAGTGCTAGCTGTGGCGAGTGTTTGAATGAACATTAACACAGTTAAGCTCCAATATGATAAAGAATTTATTATGTTTATTTTTTATTTTAAAATGGTTTAACGCGCGGCATTTTGAGTACTCTGGGAAGAGTTGTTCACTGAACGACTGAAAACAATCGGCACAGCGATTAAAGTTACAAGAGAGACTACTAATAATCAATAAAAGAAATATAATTCGGTGAAACATATACAGAGACGACAATTTTCCTTCAGGAAGACAAGTATTAAGGGACTGTGCAATAATTATCAGGAGGCGGGGCCCTAAAACCAGAGGGGGGGCATTACATAAAATTGCTGCCAAGATAGGGGGGGCTCAAAGTAAAATCACTCATTTGACGGAGGGGGGGCCTTAAGTTTTATTCGAAATGTAAATAAAATTAAACGCAATAAAAGATTCTCAATACAGGCATCATGATAGACTGTAACAAATATCAACACGAACAGCTGTTAAACGATTATTGAAATATTCCATCAAAATGAAAAGCAAATTCACAACTGATCAATTTTAACCCGTCTTCTAATTAATTGAGCTGATCCTATGTAAAGCAAAAATCATGAACTTGTTTTTCAGCTTCCCTCATAAAACAATGGGAATCAAACAGATCTCGTAGACAAGCTTTGTCGGTTTTTGATGTGACAAAAAGTAATGTTTCTTCATCGACTGAATCGATTTGCAGAACTCCATATATATGTGGCTCATAACAAAGTTCAACAGGCCCTCCTCCCAAGGATCTAAATATAATGCAAGCTCTTTTTCGTCTGTTATTTGAAGCGTTCAATCTCCTGTTCTTTGATTTTTTTCCCTGCTCCTTTCTCTTTCTGGCTTCAGAAATTTTAGATTTTGAGCCAATGTGGTAAGCACCCCAGTACTTAGCAACTGCTTTGTCTAAATCTTCAGTCAAGCGATCAACATCTTTCTCGATACTAGATGTTACATAATAACGTTTGTCATTATTGAAGCTGTGATGGCAGCTCAGTCCAGTTTTGAGTTTACCATTGTGGTGGGAGGGGGGGTGCGACGTTATTTTTAACATAACAGAGGGGGGGTTACAACTAAATTTTTTTGTTTTGGAGGGGGGGTACTGTCAAAGTTTTTGCTAGATAACTCTTGTTTTTCAGCCCCCCCTCCTGATAATTATTGCACAGTCCCTAAAGTGTCTCTAAAAATCCTGAGTCTTTGAGCTTAAAGCTGAAGTTTTTGTTTTAAGCCGGCTTCCCGGTGTTTGCTTTTTTCAAAGACGAACTCGAGGCAAGAAAATCGCTCAAAGCTTCTTTTACAGCCAGAATTATAACTAAAAATTCTTTGGAACGTGTTCTTTCAATTTGCGGTGAGAAAAAAGATCTGTAAACTTATATAAACCTGATACTCGATCAGATCATTGTCTCAAATCTTACAAACGTGCGTAAACAAAATAGCCGCATAAACTACGCTCGACTTCATTAAATTAGAAATAAAAAAACAAACATCAAATACAATAATTACTCAGGCTTACCACTCGAGATGCAGCTCCTCAAAGGTATCAAGTAAGGCCAGTATCGCTTCAGACATTGAAACCCTCTTACGCATTAAGCAAGGTGAAAACGAAAACGATGCCATCCGAAATCGGATTTCCAACTTTGACAAGTGACGTATTTCTCAACCAAAAACCCAATAAACAAACTAGTCATGGATAACAGAAGACTTCCGATAGCAGCTGAATTTCATTTTGTACATCCAGTGGAAAAGGACAGTTAAAAACATCAAAAGTTGACACAAAACTCTGCTGTCAAAGTAAACAAGATTCAAGATGCTGCCTAAATTTTCCGCATGAACTCACCTGTCAAATTTTGACCAATCAGAGCATAAAAATTGGACGTAGAACGTGACCAACGCGTGAACATGGTGAGAAAAGTCAAAAGCAACTGTCTTCCCTGCCTGTAGCAGCTGACTGAATTTTCGCGTCCGAGGTCAGTTTGAAATCAAAATTTTAATTGTGCGGCACGTAAACACAACGTATTTCATTCGAATTTTTATAAAAAAAATTAATCTTGAGCCTGCGATCATTTGAAAACCAGTACCTTGTGAGCGGATAACTTCAAAAAATACGCGACCTCGATGGGTCGACACCTGAGCCCGCGATTCGCTCAAGTGATACTGGTCAGCGGATACCTTGTTTTGACAGCTGTCAATTGATCACAACATTGATGTCCAATATGTGTATCAGTTTTCCTGTGCTCCGATCCCAAACTAGCTAAAAGTATGATTGAACATTGTTCGCGATCTAGTAAAACGATTAACTGGTCAGCGGACAGCTTCCAAATAAATCGCGTCACCTCGATGAGTTGACACATGAGCCCGCGATATCGTCATGGGATACTGGTCAGTGGCTATCCTGTTTTGACAGCTGTCAATTGACCATATTGTGAGTGTCATATATAAAAGATGAGGACTTGCCAAGACACGCCTGAGACACCACTCCCTTTCTTTTGCTAGTCTCCCCTACCCTACCCGTACAATCTGTAGACGCGTACGTACGTACGTACGCTCGGTCAGTCACGTGACAACCAAACGAAAAGAAGTTGACCATATTCCATGAGTATGGGGCTCTGTCCCACGCGCGCTTCGCGCGCGCGGGAGCCCCGCTATTAAAAATCAGGTTAAAACCCCAAGAAATGGTATTTTTTTTTGTGCTTGACATGTAAAATAACACATAAATAACCACTTTGTATCATTTTATCAGGGGCACGACTCCAATAACGCCTAGTACTTGTTTCGTGTACCTATGATCCACCGATTTATGACATCACATCCGGTTACAAAGTTGCTGCTCTGTTTTCGCGCGAAGCACAAAGATGGACGCCCGATGCTATTTGGTTTCTTCGTTATTTTAACCAACAGGCTAACGGAATTATGTATCTTGAATGCCGAGAATGTTGAGAAGGTATCTAGTCGGCCTTTCAAGCAAATGTCATGACCAAACAAAAAAGATTTAGTATCATTTTAATGATAAATATCATGCAGCTGTGTGGAATGTCACGGCGAGTTTTGCGATGTTTCAAAACGAGTGTCGTTAACGTTTTTCGGCTGTTGCGGCCTATGATTTAGAGAAGTCATCAATCAAAATATAATTTCCCGAGCGGAATAGAATGGGGAAAACGCCGATGGCCACAGTTTAAAGTGTTCACCGCTGGAAGGCTGGATCACGCCCCGTAAAGTTGCAGAAACTTGCACTCAACTGCATGGTTTTGAGGAATGTCATGGCGAGTCTTTCGCTGTTTGTAATCGAGCGTCACTCAAGAGTTTGGCTTTCGCGGCTTCTGATTCATCGAAGTCACCAATCAAAATTGCCTATCCTGAGCGAAATACCGTGGAGAAAAAGCTTATGGTCACAGTTTAAAGTGTTAACAGCTGGAAGGCTTGGCACTCGACGTAAAGTTGCTGAAAGCTCTTCTCGACTGTACGGTTTGAGCAATGTAATGGTGAGTCTTTCTCTGTCTAATCGACCGTCACTCAAGACTTTTGGCTTTTGCATCTGCTGATTCACCGAAGTCATCAATCAAAATACCCTATCCTGAGCGAAATGCCGTGGAGAAAAAGCCTATGGTCACAGTTTAAGGTGTTAACAGCTGGAAGGCTTTGCCACTCGACGTAAAGTTGCTGAAAGCTCTACTCAACTAATTTCGAAATAGTCACATGTTGCGTGCTTCTGGAAGGTTAGTGTTGGATTTTTAGCATTTAATTTGCCTTTTAAGATTTATGTTTAGAACAAGCTTTAAGCCCAAAAGTAGTCCAATTTGTCATTATCTGAGAGAAATCAAGAAAGTTTGTGCCCTTCCTTTTTTTCTAAGCTTGCAAGTGTAACGCACCTGAAAAGAAACCCTTATGCACTACAAGTCATGTTGTCAAAATGACTAGTTCGAAATTACTCCTTATCTTAACTGATAACTACAACACTTATTTAAAAATGTATCGCTCCCGAACATGTGTTGATTGGTGCTTGACCTTTACAGTTGGAAAAAAAACAATACTACGATTTACAGTGATTATAGTTATGTAATTAATTAGGAAATCAAAAAAGAATGAAATTAAAGTGAAAAAACAAAACAGCTGTTTTAACTGTTTTAGAGGTTTGAAGGTCTGAAGGGATCACTAGAGCTGTAATATGAGACTCAATAAGAGGTCTAGTTACTTTAGAACACGTTAGAAGTTTCCTGCAGCAAAACACATATTTTGGCTTGGTAATTACTTGTATTTCTTGATGTCAATTGCATGCTATGAATTAAGTGTCAGTTAGGGTCATTCATAATGCTGTACTGCACCTTATTTTATCTGACAATTATCTAAGGTATAAAAAATGAATTTTGTGTATTTTTAAAGACTTCAATATATGCTTACTTTTGAATTTATAAACAATATATATTTAAATCCTACACTGTAAGTCTGGTTGTCAGTGTAGCCTGTGTCGCAGACATAATCTATTGCCGGTTAGTAACATCTGCAAAGCCGTGCCAATATTCTGGGCTACCAATCACAATGTGTTTTGATATTCCCTTCAACCTGATTGGCACACTGATAATGGTATTTTTAAGAGGCCAATCATAGCACATATGCAAGTGCTAGTTCACAGGTGGGCCACGGGGTGCCCAGAAGCAGGATTTCAGTGCTGTCTCACAGGGACTTAACCAGAAGTTTAGTTCTGTCTGTGGCACAGGCTAGTCCTCTGGGCATTAATGTTTAAATTATGTATTTTATGTTGCTTAGCTGGGAAGAAAAAATAGATGACAGAAGAGCACAAACAAGAGAATATCAAGAAGTATTAAACAGTATATCTACCACACAACTCGTAAAGAGAGGTGAAAGTCCATGAGGACAGAAATGTTGTTACAGAGCCATAAAACATTAATGTTAAGTACAACTCACTGTCAAATAAGTTAAAAGGAAGGAAGAATGCTGACATTTTGAGGAATACACTTTTCTGGTTTATGGAAAATCTGCAGCAACAGAAGACACTGAAATCATGTTGAGCTGGTTCAGGATGTCAATTCTGTTTAGATGGAATCCTCTGACAGTGTCTAGGCCAGTGTACAGTAGTGTGCTTCGAAGCTGGTCCTTGGTAGGACATTTCTTGACTTAACATGCCAACTCTCTTTCAAGGACCCCAAGGCTAAGTGTCTGTTTCCGTGACATTCACTTTCTTGTCAGGGATCAGCAAATTTTAACTAGACAACTGTGTTAACTGTAGTTTTTTTTTGTAACACTTAAAAAACTTCACAGGAAAGACTGAAACTAATGATCTTGCACTAAGCAGCTTTGAAGAAATCAAGGTTTCTGGGGGGGGAGGCTGCCCTGCACATATTTCCCTTGGAGATAGGAAGGCAAACACCCTAGATGCAACTATAGGAAACCAAACTAACCTTGAATTTAATAGAGAGGATATCACTCACTTGGCTTATTAGTTTGGGACACCAACATGGTCTCTGTTTCATTGTTTTGGGACACCAATATGGCCACCGTGACGTCATGTGAATACTCTCTATACTTCAGTCAGTTTCTCATGTTTATTTTCCATCCCTAAGCATTCTGTTCCTCCTGTGGAAAGGAGTTGGTGGTTGTGTTATGACAACTTCATCCCTTAGTGTTCTTCATCCCTCAATTAATCAGTCAGAGTAAAGGATGGTTAATATGATCCTGATTAGGAGAAGAAAGCTTTCTATTAAGGGCACCATGGTCTAGAAGACCAAATGTAAATCCCTATCTGACCTCATTGACATGGAGAAACAAAAAAGGGATTGGCTGACACCCAGCATAGTGATGTGCAGTATTAAGCTCAACAAGGATAAAGGAAAAATCCACAACTGAGAAACTGGTTTTTAAGAACCTGTCAGGCTAAAATTTTCCAGTTAGGCTGTCTTTATAAAAGAGCACTCAAATTTGAAACAGGTTATTAATCATAACCATTACAATTTCCTCAAATTTGATTGGTGCATATTTAACTGCTTTATTTTTCTTTAATCATTGTGTATAGTTGCCTGTAATCGGACAGTTATGTTAGCCAATCATATTAAATACACTCAGCTAAATCCACCAATCACAGAAGTTATCATGATAACCATAGCAACAATCACTTACCCAAACAAACTGGGGATTAATCCAAAATGGATGAATATGCAACATTTAGGCAGTGTCTCCACCAGTGATATTTTCCCTTACTTTGGACATTTGGTATGAACAAACACTCTTTCACCAAAAAGGAATGCATCTATTTTCTTGGAAATTGTAACGGTTATAATTATTAATTGGTAACAGGACTCTGTGCCATCCAATTCAATCTGTAATCATTTTCACGATTAAACAAATCTGACTCCTGCTTCGTGGTTGTCCAAGTTTGTAACACTTATATGATTACAGACTGAATTGGACTCCCCTCAGTCCTATTACCATTATTTATAAATTAAATCTCTTAGAAAAAGCTTCTGCACAGTGTACACTTGGGAAAGTAAGATAAGTCAACATTCAGGGTCCTCTTTTGAGACATAGGTGTCTAATAATATTTATTATTACTCTGACTGCAATGTGATGGCGTACAGGTTGTACATATACTAAGGAAAGAGCTGAATGCCACCAAATACTTTTAGCTCAAAGCTACAAAGTATTTTTTTTTCAGAAAATAAGGACCTATTTGAGACTGAACCTAAATAGCCTAAATCTGTGCTAATTAGTTTTTCCTTAAGAACCTGACTTGTTTAGGCTAACTTGGGAAAATACAGGTTCTTGGTTGCAGGTTTTTACTAGTAATTAAATTTGATGGAAAAAAATATTATCAAGAATTAACATAGCTTATTTACAACTCCATTTTTCAGACCTGCAATTTATTTAAGGCTGTCTTTTAAAGAAACAACAAAAACAGCATGTATTTTTATTTTCAGCTTTAATAAATTCCAGACTATTTTAATGATCTGGGGCCGGTTGCTCGAAGCCTGGTTAGCGCTAACCGTTGGTTAAGAGATATCAGAATGTATAGGTTTCCATGGTATTTAACGCTGGTTAGCACTAACCATGCTTCGAGCAACCCGGGCCTTGTTAGAAAATCCTCTTAACAGATGGAATAGCAAAATGTGAATTAATAAATCCTTTGATCAAACTGTCTTCTGCGTTTCCCTTGCCAAACCATCTTTCCCTACAGAGGAACAAAGGCTGTAGCAAATCAGAAAAATAAAACAAAGACAAGAGGCTACACCTGAAACCCCTCGACCTTTACTGTTACTTTAACACCCAGGGAGAAGGTTATGGTACTTCTATACAGGTATGTGCCATGGAATTAAGGGAGTGGGTTTTGAGATGATCAGTCTTTATCCTACACTACTTGGCTTGGCTTTCTGATCCTTTGGTAGGGTTCCTTTGTAAAATTATACTAGCTCACCATCAGTAGATAACCTTCAGGGGTTTCAAAATGTTTTAAAGTAGGCAGCCGAATCTGGAGGCTGGGGGCACCGGAATTGCTGGCAACATACAATCAAGTAGCCGATGGAACTCCGGTGGTCACTGGCTTGTTTTGAAACCACTGAAACCTCTGGTAAAAACTGCAGATACATTGATGGGATCAAGATATGAACTTGAGCCGAGAGCTACTGAACAATAAAAAAAACACTCTTTTTATGCAAATCAAGCCGTTTGAAGACTGAATTTTTTTTTGAACAATAATAATATCATTGATCAATCAAATAAAGTAGGTGAATGAAATTTCAGTATTTCGTTTAACACTAGAAGAAAAACTGTTGTATACACACTAATTATACACAGCTGTATATCATTATTATTATGGTTCAATTTTATCCCTGGATAATTTTAGTTTCCTTTGTGTCATACTCATTATCATACATTTTCATACCAAAAAACACAGGAAAAAATTTAAATTGAAGTATAACGCAAAAAATAAAAATACTGTCCATGTATGGCCAAAAGAAAAAAAATGATCACTGGCTCACTCAAAGCTGGACTGGGTGACTGTTTGTCCTAAAAAGGTTTGAACTCTCTGTTGGATACTCCCTTTTGCCCCACCAGCTACAGGTACATACCCCTCCCCCTCAGGAATGCCATTCAACATTGTAATAAAAGAAGACCACTGTCAACCTTATTAAAAAGTTACAGAGTAAAAACATTGCTATTAGGAAACAGAAAAACCATTCTACTGAAGTGAATTATTGCAGTAACCTTCAAATTTTGGTTCCATCGCTTACATGTACTGTTTCTAGTAACAAAAAGTGCAAGTCTTAAGATGAAATTTTCATATTCCAGAACAAAAAATATCCTTCCTTTTTCCAGGGAGGCCATTTTCTCCCAACAACTCCCTACCAGGTAGAAATTTCATTCAAGTTTCATATAAAATACTTTTTGTTTGTTTTGGCCATGAAGACCCCCTCTCCTTACAACTTTTAAGGATCCTAGAATCAAATAATGCAAATATCCCTTATGCACAACTGTCTTACAATATGGATTTTAAGGCTCGGCAAGGGAAAATTGGCAAAAAATATACTTCCAGTCCTTCACATGTAATTGAACTATCTATCCCCTACCATGCACAGAGAGAAAATAACTGGCAATGCAATTTTGCTTATCTGTGCAAATTAAGTTTGCTGTCATTAAGTTTCACAATTTCCCATAAGCAACAATGCACTCTGTCATACAGTGTAGGTGTGCTGTTACCACCCCTGAAATCGCCTAAGCAAAAACCTTGCATGCCTCCCTCTAAAACAATAAATTATGATCACAGCAATTGCAGGCATGTTTCACCTTTCTGGTATACTATCGTACTCAAAAAAGGCTACTACTAATAATAATTGATCAACAAGATTATTGTTTTTGTTATAATATTGTTCTTCTTGGTGTAGGCCCTCTTAATGTCTCCACCTCTCCTGGTGCACCACCCCCCAAAGCAAACGGTCTATTCTCTGTCACATTTTTTCTATTTTATGCGTTTCTTACCCAGTAAAATACAGTTTTAGAGATCCAGTAGAAAGTGCTGTGAGAAAAAGGGTAGTTCTTTCGGATGTTTTACTGCCCTTTTCTAATAGTAACCACCTGTTCTTTAAGAATTCCCCTTTCATCAATCATTTAAAAAAATAATTATCTAATTCTCTTAACTATTAAAAGCTCATTGAATAACTCTAATATTTCGCTAGCTACGCTCCTTGTAATTCTCTCACGTGCACTAAAAGAAAAGTCAGCAAACCTACTAACCTTATCTATGCGGCGGGGCTAAAGTGCAGGTCACAGGTCACAGGTCAGGTCACAGGTTACAGGCCACAAGTCAGGTTACAGGTCAGGTCACAGGCCACAGGTCAGGTCACAGGTCACACAAAAAACAATAGGACACTGGACAAAACTGTTCTGGACTGACGTTTTACTATACAAAAATAAAATAAGCCAAGGAACCTTGATGATATTTTTGTCCTTTAAACATTATTAAATTCCACACATGGAATAATATTTTCATGCTGATCATATGGCATATCCAAACTTCGTAACGAAATCACAAAGGTGTGCAAAATCATTTTGCACGAAAAACAAATCACATGTTTTTCACTGAAAACGAAGTGTTGTCGTGTTATTGGAATGTCATCTCCAAATAAACCTTGCAGCCAAGATAACTTCGAGCAAGTCATTGAAATGCAGCACTGTAATCCTTTGATACATCAGCAGTTTATAGAGTCAAAGATTCGTATAGGTAATAGCATTATTTGTAGTGATATTTGGCCTAAATACCACGAGTGATATTTCAAAATTGTTATACGTAATTTCACGAGCCGTTAGGCGAGTGAAATTTGAGACAATTTTGAAATATCACGAGTGGTATTTATGCCAAATATCACGTACAAATCATGCTATTATTTGTTTATACTACTACCCGCAAAAGGTTTGTAATTTTCACATGAAGGTATTTCAAATTAAGCTGAAATACCACTGCTCTAAGCCAATCAAATTGCAGAAATTTTTTATTTAGTAGTATAAAAGTTGTAATGGCGGAATGCTCCCACCTATTAAAAGGCCCACGAGGCAAATCCAACAGAGGTTTTTCAAGCTGTTGTACAACAGAACGTGAGAAAATGGCAAGCTCTTGGGAGAAGAGCCGAGAAATATGGTCCAGCAACTATTTGAGAGGCCCAATAGCAGTGTCTGAAGTTCTTAGCCCACTACACTTTAACATAGCAGTATTTTGTGACTGGTACGAAGCGCGAGCAACAGGCCGCCATCTTCAAAAGAAGTGGAAGACCGATCTAGTGGCAACAAGAGTTTAGGAAAAGTCTGAAAAAAGTTGCCGTATTTCAGTGGTCAAATAAGTTTTAGACTGTCCTTAAGTTTTTCTTCCGTTTTCCCGTAGAATGCTTTTCAAAACATCCACAAACAGGTCATAATATTCCTAACGCACCAACCCTTCGTTTTGAGATTCGTTTTTTCTAACAAATCATGTAATTTTGCGCACCTTTGTGATTTCGTTACCAACTTTGGTTACGCTGTAACGCAAGTCCTCCTTGCGTGATCAACATGAATATATTTTCTCATGTGTGGGATTTGGTAAAGTTCAGAACAGAAAAAATATACTTGAGGTTCCTTGGCTTGTTCTATTTTTGTATAATAAAATGTCAAACAAAAACAGTTTTGTGTGTTTTTGTGTGTGACCTGTGATCTGACCTGTGACCTGACCTGTGGCCTGTGGTCTGACCTGTGACCTGGCCTGTGACCTGTAACCTGACCTGTGACCTGACCTGTGACCTGTACTTTAGCCCCGCCGTTATCTATGCGACATCATGCCAGAGGGTCTTCGAACAGCAGAAGACTGAGCCCTCGCAGCAACTTTACGACGAGGAGTTTGGATAGAGTGCGAGCCAGCGAGCCATACAAGCGAGCCATGCGAGCCATGGCAGCGAGCCATGCGAGCCATCTGAAAACCTATCTACAGTGGGGGGGACTCTACACGAACGATGAAACCGTTTTCAAAACGCGCAAACACGTTTCTAAATCCTTTCTCTTGATTACGTGGTATGCCACTTTTAAAAAACTTTAAGAAAAGACAGTTAAGGTTTTAACACCAGAATTTAAAGCATTAAATATATTTTTGTTCGTACAGAAACAATGATAACAAGAACATAATATTATATTTCTACTTGCTTACAACAAAATGGTTGCTATGGACGTGACGTACGCACGACGACGAGTACGTCGCACAACATGGTACCCATACTGGTCAACTTATGCATTGCATACATGTATGCAATTTGATATTGGAGATCCATATTATAGTCAATTGACAGCTGTCAAATCAAGGTATCCGCTGACCAGTACCACATGACCATATCGTGGGCTCAGGTTGGAACTCATCGAGGTAAAGTGTCTTTTGGACTGCTGACCAGGTTATTGATTTTCATCGGATCGCCGGCTCAAATGTTTTACCAAATTATTAGAATGAGCCAAACAACCGGTGCTCCGCTTTTAGGCTTGGGTAAATCTATATATTATCTTGGGCTCCCTTAGTATGCTGTGTTTGATTTTTGGCCATGTTTGTTCTATTGAAGGTTGCTGTTGGTAGTCATGACCATAATCGGTAAGTCACGTGAACAGAACACAAAAAAACTCTATAAACATCTTTCTCCAATGAAAGAAAAGCCGACGGGTAGAGTGCATTTAGATGCAAAATCTGTAGCATAGAGTTATGACGTCACAAGAAGTTAATGAAATTTTGCTTCTCAATGCACTCTTCTCGTAGGTGTTGGTTTCAACACAGAAAGATGTAAGCTGGGCGAATTTAAAGGGTTTTCGTGTTCTGGTCACGTGACTTACCAAATATGGTCATGACTATCAAAACTGAAGGCACCTCTAACAGAACAAACATGGCCAAAAATTAACACAGGATACTAAGGGAGTCCATGCGACATCCATTTTTTAGTTAAGGGTCTTCCCCCTTAACAATCTTACAAGAGAACACCGAATATAAAATTATAAAGATGTGGACTTGCCAAGACACGCCTGAGACACCCCTCCCTTCCTTTTGATAGTCTCCCCTACCCCACCCCTACAATCTGTAGACGCGTTCGTACGTATGTACGTACGTACGCTCGGTCAATCACGTGACAACCAAACGAAAAGAGGTTGACCATATTCCATGAGTATGGGGGTCTGTCCCACGCGCGCTTCGCGCGCGCGGGAGCCCCACTATGAAAACGTTGAGGGGAAATAGAACTCAATCAAATTTAATACTACTACTACAATAACAATAACAATAACAATAACAATAATAATAATAATATTATTATTATTATTATTATTTGTCCCTACAGAAACAACAGCAGGACCATCTATTTCTAAGTGCTTAACAAACTCTCAAGAGAACACCAAATACAAAATTATGAAAACGTCGCGCCCAAATCGAGCTCAATCACATTTTTACTTTCAAAGGACAATGCGTGTGGGCTACCTTCTTGGAATTATATTCGAGTACCTATTATGAAAATGCACTGGTATCAAGAATATTTGTCACAGGTCAAGCCTGTAGAGCGAACCTACACTGATTATATTCATAACTGTCTGCATACACAACGCAACTATAATAATTAATTATATGTACTGATGAAACAACAGGATTTGTCCTTTGTATTATTATAGATACTATTTTTGTCTTTCACATTTGAAGATATTGGTCATGTTTAACCTGTGTCCGGTCCTTAATGAACCCCCTGGGCTTAAATAAGACTCGAATTATCTCTCAAGAGTGAGCGTAGCCAACAACGAGAGATACTAACAGCACTCGAAGATAAAATTCGTATCCTCGCACGGCCAATATAAGGGGCGGACCATTAGAAATTGCGGGATGGGTCCGACAATTCCCTAAATGAATTTCCTGCAACGGCAAATTTTCAAAAAGAAAATTCCTGCAAACAGTCAACAATCCAAAAAACGACTGACAAAAAATAAGCCTGCAGACAACTAGAAATTCATGCACTGGAAATCTTTTGCACCCCCTCGCGCGATTTCTAATGGTCCGTCCCTAATATCCTCTTTATGGTAAGAAGTACAAGCGGCAGTTCAAAGCTTACTCCAGCTCAGTTCAAATCTACCTTTTTGTTCTGGGGTCAAGGAAGGGCTAAAGGTTAGCATCATTGTCGAGGGACAAAATGGGTTGATGAAACTGTTTCTCAGAATCTTGGTAACACATTTTACGAGAGGACAAAAGTAGAACGTCCGTATTACCCACTTGCGCAGGATTGTACGATAGGGGCCTTCAGTGCTGACTTGCAAATCACCCATCTTTAACCCATTCGCCCCTGAACCGCCCATAACCGCCCGTGCGGATCCAGGTCCTTTCTACCCTTTGTGACGTCATCAGTTTTAACGGTCAAGGACAACTTTCTTCGCTAACTTATGTAGAGTGAAGAGATCTTTTAAACCATACCAGAATGAGCACAATTCAGTCAAGGACACCGGAGAAAGAAGCAAAAAACCACCTGACAAGGACCTGAAAATCTCCATGAAAATCTTGTTCCATTACCCACCTACCTTTCCTTTCACCTAATCCTAAGATCCTAAAAGCTTTCCTAAAAACTCTTCCCACCAAAATGAAGCCTACTAAATGTCCAGCAAGAGAAAAAAAAAATGAGGCAAGAAAAGCGAAAAAAGAAGGGAGGAGAGAAAGCGAAAAGTAAAAGTCAAGACTGCTGTGTCACTTTTAAACCCAAATCTCGAAATTTTGCTTTCTGCGCATGCCCGAACTTCGCAAGCTGATATTTTGCATCTGGATCAGAAGGCCGCCAAGTGTACGACCTGTAAACCGGTTTGTGGTAAGTTTTAGCTCTTTATAGTACGACAGTGACCAGAAAACCACTCGACTAGCTTCAAAACGCGTTTTTCGGCAAAATCTCCAGGAGCGAATGGGTTAACTCTGTCTTGCAAGTCGCACACTTGGCAGTTCTTGTTGTTCTTGAACTGACGGAATAACCTTTCTCAGCAAATGGCGGAATTTGCGTTACTGGTACTGATTCAGGAAACGCGTTCACCAAGTTGGTCCATTCTAGGGATGTAAATTTCTTTTTGTAAATAAGTGGTTCCTCTTTTTTGAACCCAAAAATGTGGTAGAACAGCCAGATCATGTGTTGACATTTCTGTCTGCATGCCAAGGAAGAAGAGCAGACTGAGTCACTTGTAAGAATAACAGTCTCCAGGCATCCCATAGTGTCTAGCACTTTAAACTCGAATTTACTCATGGAGCTTTTGTATTCCTGCAGATCAAGTGTTATATTGGTGACGTACTTTTCGAAGTACCTGAACTGAGCATCGGTCACCTCTCTAGTGACTACCTTCCCTTTGCTGGTTTTTTTAGCTTTTCTTTTGTCCGCTCTATGGCTGTCCTGTGTGTTGACTCTGTAGTCACTCTGTGGCTTTTCAAAGTTCGTCAGGGAATCGAAATGATCCGTCAATTGATCGGCATTTTCGGAAATATAGTGCACAGCATCAGAACAGGCAGCTGTATTCTTTTTCAGTGTTGCTTGTTGCCTTTCACTTCGGTCAAACGCCGTTGGTCCTTCGCCTACCGTTTTAAGACCATTTTCTTGACGCTTAACTTCAGCTGCTTCAAGAATTGATGCAGAGCACTCTGCAGTGACAACGTCCAACAAGCGTTTTCTATAGCCAGAGGCGCCAATAGCCTTAGCGTTGGAAACCTCTGCAGACGATGCTGAGCTTGTTGAATATGATTTGCACCACTGCAGCCAGCGCACTCTTCTTCTCCACCACCATTTTTTGAAGTTCATCATTTTAGCTGGGTCCGACGAACACCTTTCAATGAGAGAGTCTAGAGCTTTCGAAGCCTGATCCGCTTGAATTGATGTTGGTGCGTTGGAAGCTTCGTTCATTAACTTTTTGAATTTATTTTGATCTCGACTGGTTTTAAAAAATTTGAGATGCCGATTTACATCCTGCTTCAAATGAAACGCATCGGAAATTGATTTGTTCTTGGCGTTGTCACCGTTCGCTTTCTGTAGACCACTCCACAATGCCCCTCCCTCATCACCAACATAAGAATGGGGGTCTAAGCCGTTTCCAGCAAAGTCATCGGGATTTAGATCAAACTCTCGGGCTACAGTGGGTAGAATTTTGTTTACAGCACTGTCAAAGGCGGTAACCATCCTCTCCACGTTCTCAGCGTTTTCACCGGGTTTCGGTGCAAACATGCTCACAAGTTTCACATTTCGTCGAAGGGTTGGAGAATAGGTAGTCATTTCAATTTCCGTGAATTCCTTCGCATGGCTTTCGCAGCCGTCCAAGCTAACGGGCTCTGTCACTAAGCCAAGCGTTATTTGAGCCGCGATGCGAATTTTCACCTCCGATGACAGGATAACATAGTCCTCCCCAACCTCCAGTATTAAGTTTTCGTCTAGACCACGTTTTACAAAATCTTCCTTTAGAACACGGATAGCCTCAATATCCTTTCCCCCAGGGCAGGTCTTTTGCTTTATGGACTTATGAAGAAACTTTAAGTGTCTTTTGTTACTATACTCCATAGCAACATTATTTACTTCATTTGCATCTTTTCCACTCAACAACGCCTCTCTGACTTTGTCAATTTGGAGCGCCTCAGGAGTAATGGTTGGTTTTACACGAAGAATACTTTCTTCATCTTCTTTCGGGGGTTTTTTCTCCACTGCTCTTGGAGTGCAATTATGTTCTCCAATATAGATTACTCTCATCTCTTTATGGCAGCGATCGTTCTCCACATATTTTCTTGCTGTGCACTCGATAGAATCTGCAGGATGTTTACAATGAATACAGTTCTTTGCTCTGGTGAAGTCGACTGTGTTCTTCTTCTTGTTTATTTTTTGAAATGGACACTTTGGATTTGGACACTGTAGTGATCCCCGACAAATCTGAAGGGTCCGCCTTCCTCCAGCGCAGAAACCCTTCCTCTTGCATGGTTGACTGCGACCCCAGTTCCAGTTGTCTGAAACGGACGACAAAGGATCTTTTTCATTGTACGAGACAAGGTATTTCACGGGAGCTATGGGCGTTGGGGGAACTGTTTCAACTTGTTTTTCTTCCATGTTTTCCACTTCCTCCTGGTTGAGGTAGGACCGACTGCCTTTTTGTGTGAAGATAGCATCCCTTAAAAAAAAAAAAAAAAGAAAGAGACCTTAAGACCAGATCACACAGTGCTTGCAATTGACATACATGCATAAATGAATGCATTATTGACTTTCCTCATAAGGACTTCCCAAAGACAATAATAATTAAATGATTACTTAAAAAATTAGAACCCCACGTTAATAATTATGGACACAATTTAATTATATTAAGTTGTTCAATTTTCAATTTTCAGGGTGTTCACCCATCTACCAGATGCCTAATCTTTGAATGGCTTTTCATTAATAAAAGAGGATTTGATTTTTCGTGACAGAAACAATGTCAGAGATCAGTTAAGAGGAAGGGAGGTCTGAATAGTCTCCTACTATTTCTTACTTTATGAAGAATGATAGGAGTTGATATCTCAAAAACAAAGAAAGTTAGACATCTTGACAAAAAACAAACCTGCAATCGGACCACACGCTTATAAAACAGACATGTGTTTTGGCATGAAATTTACCTTTCCTCAGCAAACAGCTTCTTTGGACAAACATCAGAAGAGCTTGCCTTTGAGGATTGAAAGATTTTGGAGGGTGTACTCTCAGCAGAACTAAGGCCACTCATACCACGGGACAGCTCCTCCATGGTGGAATCCATCTGAAATATTAAAGAACATACCGGTAATTTTTTTACTTTTGGACTTCACCTGTGCAGGCAAGGGCATGGGAAATTTAAATCACCTTGTTGCATCCGCTGAACGTACCTGTTTCTGGATTTTCTTCTTTTTCTGTTTTTTGACAGGAGTGCTGTTGCAGGAGCTTAAACCACTGAGAGCATCACAAAGATCATCAGAGGAAGAAACCACCTGCATGTTGAAATGGGGAAAAAGTGACTTATTTCACATCCATATTAGCTGACTACTGCATGGTGCAGGTGGAGCACCACCGTTAAGATAAAATGGTATGCATTTTCCCATCGAGTCTGTTTAGGGAACATCAAAACAATTTTGGTTCATTTTGATGACATCAGTGATAACGATATCCAATGCGAAGTTATAGTGACTGAGTACTTTACCTCCCCCGACAACACAACATTGGGTTGCCTTGTGGTGCTCAGAGAATAATTCACATTATTTCTCAAAAAGGGGAACACTGTCAGAGAACCAACAATTAATTTCTCTAGTAGTAACGATTGGCGCAACTCTTTTTAGATAGAGCTCAAGGTGTCATTACATCTACAATATGTAATGATGAATACCATAAGGATGAATAATTTGGCAAACACTAATAATATTGTAGAAGTAAACATCAAAATTTGATGTTTTAATTTAATTGTAGTCAAGCCCAATGAAAGAGTGTACATGACATTCTTAGTTGTAAGAGATTTGCTCCTTTCTGGGTAGAGGGGGACAGGGGGCAGGAGCCCCGGAGAATAGGGGGCGGGAGGGGTACAGGAGGCGGGAGGGGTACAGGAGAAAGGGAGGGAAGCGGGAGAAAAGGAGAAAAATTTTGCCATGTTGCGTAACATTTTACAATAGAAATAGAACAAACAGGCTGGAACCCCTAAGGAAGGGGGCGGGAAGCATGAGTAATAGGTAGGGGAGGCCTGAGTTTCAGGCCCCCCTGTCTCCCTCCACTTCTGGAGTATTTGCTCCATTTCTCTGAGTACTGTAGCTTAAATCATGTGATATCTTTTAACTAAGTTTTTTCTCCTGAAAAAAGATGTGAACTTTACTTTACATAAAGCTACATCAGATAGAACTACAGTCA
>CALNXK010000302.1:352500-424566 GCA_942486035.1 Porites lobata
GTACGTAAATCATAAAAACGCTTTACCATAAATGAAAGCCGATAGAGATGTTTTTTACTTACAATATTTCGTAGCCTTTTGATTATTTTTATACGTTGATCATGAACGGCGCCTATCGACACCACTGCACCGCATGTAAACATATTCATCTGTTATGGCCAACAGTTAAAGTACCTTTTTGCTTCACTCTACCCCTTTCCCCAAGAAATGCTTAATACCCAGACTAGCGAGTTGTGCATATGCTGGATTTAAGTCTTTATTAAAGTCGCCGATGGGTTTTGTGTTAAAGTTGGTGGTGGAAATTGCGAGTTGACTTCGTAAGGCCAAATAACGCTGTGTACTGTATTTAGTATTTTGTTTCTACTTTTAAGCCAAGGCAAGTCACTGGTCACCAGTGAATTAGCATTGTGAGTTAAACGTTAGGTTTGAGTTGTTAAGTAAGCAAAGTCGCAACACGAATTGGAATTTGCAGGTCGTGAGGTCACGTTTAAAAGCCTCCACTATATTTTTTTCACAGTTTAAGCGTATTTTTCCCTACCATGAGGTCACTGAATTAAAAAGACGTACAAAGATGTGTGTTTAATGAAGTCAAATAGAACAGATATTTTTTATATACCATCGAACGATTGCTAGTACCTGATGTAAGAATACGATTATCCTTCGAGTAAGTAATACTTTATAGGACTTCTACATACACCTTGCATTCACGCAAACTGTTCTTCCCTATATTAAAAAGGAAGAATTTCGCTCACATTTTCATAGGACTTTAAACGTTTGCTAACGTCATAGCATAGAGTTTATTTTATCCTGCGGATATTAAAAAGGAATGACGTAAATGTTACTGAAAAATGAAATAGCAAGTTACATGAACAGGCCAAAACGTTTTTTACTCTGTTTTTCTAGTGTAGAATCCTAAACACCGACTTATATGTCGTCATATATCTTAGAAATTTTTTGCTCCTGAAAACATCCTTTATCATCGGTCAATTTCTTCTGTTTTTCGCATCTGAAGAAGAAAAGAAGTCATATAAAAATTTTAGCGATGGAATTGAACGTTTTATTCTATGGTTACAGTTTGATAAAATCGCTCTAAATGAATACAATTCCACTAAAATTGACAAAAATTTTGCAATCCACACTCACTCCACGCGAGCATGCAATCCGCTGAATATCAAACTACAGTCCTGCTAAAATTTCTAATAATAACTCGTCTAATTTATACGAATGTTTTGACAATCATCCAATCAAAATCACTTCCGGTTTTTGGATTGTGACATCACTGAACAGTGTGAGCGCCCAGCTTTCAGACGACTCCCTCGGAAGTTTGCGATTGTATAAGTCTATATAACTCTTTATTAATATATCTGAGGCTTCTTACTTTTTTTCATATGGATATACTTGGAAGTTTATAAGCCCTGAAGACAGACCCAAGGGTGTTACTTCCAACCTCAGCGTTTATCGAGTGAGTGATTATCATATCTCCTCAATAAAATGTTTCTGTGACAGGGGTAATTATTACACAGTCTAACTCATCCTGAAAGCGAAGATCCCCATCTTTTTTCTTTCTTTTTTGCATAAAAGAGTGAGTTTTTAGATTCTTTCGTCGAAACTCGATCTCAGTCTAGATTTCTATTTGCGCTTAGATGTCGTTATATTTGAGTCTGAAGGATTTAAACAGTCCAGTTAGTTATCTCATAGACTATATGCCGCAGCTCCAAAGGAAGAACTTGCTTAGGGTTCCTTGCTTAATCTAAGTTTCCTACAACTATTTTAAGTAATAACATTTTACAGAAACTTGTCGTTACCACAGAAGGAGTTAAAAATTACGAAAGAAAGAAAAGTAAATTCATCTGTGTATCACTTCTTCCTTAAAATGACCATGAGACATCAATCATATGGTTAATAAACTATATTTGTAAAAACAAAATGTATTTGTCTCTTTGCGACCAGATGGCGGAATTTGTCAATTTATGGCCATTAGGACAAGACCGGAAAAATGAAGCATTAATTACAAAACGATCGATGGCGTTTTGAAATGGCCAGCTAACGTCAGTAATAAAAATGAGATCATGCATGCCTGCTGTTTTTGGTCAAACATTTTTATTTGTCAGCCCGATAAGCTGGCACCCACCTCAGGTGACAAAAAACTGTCTTTTTTGCGTTTGAATTTGATTTTTTTGGGGGAGAAAGGTCCTCCTGAAAATATATCGAAACATATCCTGCGTTAAATCTTGTTTGAGTTTTAATTGCTTGGCGTATTTGGATCTTCCAGGCAAACAACTCAGACAATTGAAGAAGCGAACAGCAGTCAGAACTCTTTTAGCCACCAAAAGTTAGGAGACATACAACTGATCAGAAGAGCTGGAAAATCTGAGGTACGAAAATAAAACTTTTAAATAACAAGAATGATATGGAAGCGAGAGGTGATCTTTCCTAGTACATTATTTCTCAGCTATTTCAGTGATATTCTTACTATAATCATGACCAGCGTGAGTGCAATATTCCTGTTTATTTCGGCATCACTTTCAGTGTATGTAAAATATTCATGTGTTATATACATGCAATATATATTTTAAAGAGGGCACCGCGTCTGTTGTCCTCTCATCCACGTATGCCTCTCTCCTTCCATCCTTCCTCCCTTCCTTAGTTTCAGCGGTTGAAAGATCTATCCGTATCCAATCATTGTTTTATTATTAATTCAAAATAATTTCTAGTTTAAAAAGATAGCTAAAACATGCTTACCGTCACCTTAATCGATGTTAAGTTCCCGTCTTCAACTGCATATTTCTCGTCAAGTTCTGAAGATATTCAATCTACAAATAGCAGATGTCGTCTGAAAAGAAACATTTAACATTGTTTTTCATTTCAGTATTTCTTCATTTTGTATTTTTTATTAATTCAATAAAAGTCTTTTACTTTATGTTTCACGTCAATGCATGAACAGCTTCTGTTTGTATTTTGACAGTCGTCGCATACACGAACTTGACTTCCCTTTACAGCGGTTAGCATGTTCATCGCTCACGCCACGCTGGTTCATAGAAGCACTTCGTTGTATCAATGACCTTGTCCATTCAGAAAAAAAAGTCCCTTTCTACTCTACCGTGTTGCACGGTTTTGATAATGATTTCAGCTAGAGTGATTGGATTGCGTTCACTGGAAAGTGATGTTTTTTTACAACTCTTGACCGGCGGAAAAATGCAAAAATTTTCTCCATCAGTGACATTTACTATATAAATAAAAAAGAACGAAAAATATCAGGTGTTGCATGGACACTACTGGACACAGAAGGACGGACTTATCATGGCGACAAGACGCAAGCTTAGCAGACTTTCCCTTCGCCTAACGAGACACTTGTTTTTTTTGTGAACAAATACTCGGACCCATGATGTAGATAATTTATAACTAGTATTTATGTTAACCTTGATGGCCATAAGTTTCTCTATTCTCTGGTGGGTTTCGACCGGTCCATTCTTTACTTATTTACTCTATTTGTTTATTGATCTATATTACAATTATTTTCTCCCCAAAACGACGATATATTTGATGTAATAAAAAATTCTATCTTTTTTATTGATAGAAATATTTCTGAAACTTGAACTAAAATCAAACTTAAACAACTGAGCAAAATGCTGGTCGGATCTTTCTCTGAAAAAAAAAATGCATTGTTTTGAAGGGAAAGAAGTTATTTTTTTCAGTAAAACAACCGTACCGTGTCATAGAACAAGTTTAAATTTCATTTTATCCATGTTTTCTCGGAAAATATATTCAAAATTTTATGTGGTATTCACGACTTACAAAAATTCAAAAATAAAAAAAACAATGCTTGAAAGATATAGTGTAAAGAAGTATTTTTAAGACTGCAGCTTAATTGGCTTCTATTTTTCTATTTTTTTTGCTCTAACTCCCGGTCTCTGCCAGAAAGCTTGAGCATGCTTTTTAAAATTGACTTTGTTTGATCAAATAAACGCCAGGGTGATCTGCGAACGGAAGTGCCCTGGGGCACTTCTTTATAATAACCTGTTTCCGTCTACAGGTGAACTCCTCTATAGAAGTTACTGATAGGATCATATAATTATGTAGATTAGCTGCATAGATAATTAACGTTATTGTCTGCAAATAGGAGAGAGTTTTTATCCCCAGTTTTTACCCTGACCAGGGTAACGCATTTATGGGAGATAGGGTAAAGGATTTAAGGAATTATGCATCGTGGCATCACCGCCATTTTCCGGTAGGCTTTGATAGATTAGACTAGCATAATTTTTGGCACAATTAGTCACTACGAGCATAATTTTCATCTACTTTTCGAAAGAAAGCACCGCTAGCATAATTTGCACGTTTTGGTATAATTTTGCAGTGCAAAAATTGTCATTTATTGAACATGCAACCAGTGCTTTTTGGTCCGAGATCTGTGTTACAGGCAAATCTAAGTAACGTACTCATTTATTTGGTCTGTTTATTGTCACATTCATGGGACCTGGGTCCAACAGGAAGTGACTCAGGACTCTCTCCACAAGACTCAACGTATTGACATAACAAGCTCGGTTACCTGGGGAGGCGTCCGCGTGTTGGTTGATTACTGGTTGAGTTTTCATACTTGTCAGAGAATGAATTAAGGACTCTTGGTGTGAACAGGGTAAATGAGTTTGCCAATTAATTGTACATGAAGCATTGAGGTGTTTTTTTTTTTAACAAATCTAAAGTAAAAAGTGAGAAGCATAATTTTGTGCATTTTGTTTGCTAAAACGAGCTTAATTTACAAATACTAGCAGAATTATTGGCATAATTTTAGAAATATACGACCACTGCAAGTAGCATATCATGCTACTTTTGCGAGCACAGTCTATCAAAGCCTATTTTCCAGGGTACCTCCTTTCTCTCCTCCCCTCCTCTCCCCTCCCGCTAACTCGTGGTTATTAAACTTTGCGTGCATAACTCTTTAACACCCACGAAATAAATTCAGTGACATTCTATGAACCATGATTATTTTGTTTTCAACAGATTGGAAGATGGCAGGCATGAAAACATTAATCATTATTTTCGTTATCATGTTCCCAGTCGCGATGATAACAGAGGAAGATGTAAATCATGGAGGTAACAACTAACAACTACGACATCACTAACAAATTTAATTGCGCACCTGCGAATTGTCTCCATTATATTTCAGCGTCCTGTCTACTCTGCTTCATGTACAGAAAGCCGCTTAAAATTTTAATTTTTACACTTTACCTAAAACATCATTTCCATAAAATTTGCATGAGAATTGTTTTCGATTTTTCCTGTAAGTATAAGCAGTCATCATAAGAGAAATTGAAGACAATTTACTGATGCAAAATTTTGGGGGGATAAACAAGATGTTTTACGGGCGATGTAAAAATGGTGAATATGTTAACAACTTCTAATAAAACAAATATAATAATATTATATTTGCCCTATTATTTTTTAATTTTACACTTAAAAAATGGGCGATCAACATTTGGCAAGATTTCTTTCGTTCAGTGTCCGTTCATGAATTGCTTTGCGCTATTTTTTTCTTCTCTAATGGATTTGAAATAAATTTGCTATGCAGTCAGCTCTCCCTTAACAACACCTCTTTGGACGAACAACCCTCTGGTGTTGGCCCCTGTCATTGCCCAGTCATTTGACTTTAACTGTGCTCTAATAATGATATTATTATTATTTTATTATTATTATTATTATTATTATTATTATTATCGTCATTGTTATTATCATTATCATTATCGTTATCGTTAAAATTATTAAATATTCTTATTGATATTATTTTATCGTCATTTTCTATTATTTATTACTATTAAATAATAATTTATTACAATTATAATAACTGTTATATTTATTATTGTTTTGCAAAGTTGATAAAATGCAGTTAGCTAACAGATTGAAATTTTTTGTTCATATGTGTTGCTGCTTTCCAGTTTGTCCCGTTCCGATGAATAAAGAAGAAGAGGAGTTAATTAAAGAGCGGGAAAGGAACAGAGAGCTGATGGAAGAAATCGCCAGAGAAATTGAAATGACGTGCTTAGGTAAGTTAAAAAATGAAAATAAATAACAATATTAAAAACCTTGGATGAGAAAGTCCTTCCGCGCGAATTGCACGCCCTTTTGAATAGTTTAACCCTTTGGGACAATTGGGAGTGTTAATGGAACAATGCAGAGTTTGCATTTCTAAAGCCACTTACCCTTTTAGTTTAACCCATTTAGTTGTTAAGCAGCAAATCCAGGAAGTTATACATACACTATCTATAGGCATTTTGACTCCTGAGGGAAATAACCCACCCAGCCCAGAAAAGGTTGGCCACACCACCGACCGGGGTTTACGTTCAATACTTTTTCCATTGTAGTGGTGTGGGTTCTTTTAGGTCGCACAAATACCAGATAAGTCCTGTCGGACCTACGGTTTTTATTCCTTATCCGAGAAGACTACAAAGTCTAACCGTTTTCAGATGTCGTTACGAAGGCAGCACTTTCTTCTCAGTTATTTAAAGAACCTGAGTGTTGGCCCGGCCGGGGTTTGAACCCGCAACCTCCCGGTCAGCAGACCGGCACTCTCCCGACTGAGCTAACCAGACGGCGGAGGTTAAAAAAACTTGGAAGACTACTACCTTATTATGGAAATCCTGACTAATCTACTGAGAGATTTAGACAAAAATTTTGGGCAAAAATCCACTGCCAATTTCGCTATTCGCCACTACTCTTACCAGTTTGAATTCCCCCTATTCTGGAAAAGTAAATAGCCCCAATTCCGTGAGGTAAAAGGCTATAAGTTGAACTAGATATCTATAGAATAAAAGAGCAAACGAGAAACTCCTGAAAACGTTTATGCTAGTTTTTTTTCCTAAAAACGCACAAACTTTTACGACTTGGAACTTAATGGAACCAATTTAGATAAACGATTTCTAGTCCATGAGCCATTTTGTGAGAAGTGGGTAAATTCGAAGCCTTTCTCTCAAGTTATTAACCTCTTTCAATTCGATCAAGCTTTTTCAGTTCATGGTGACAATTGAAACTTAGGGTGCGTTTGATTGCGTGGGAAATCCGGATTTGAGTTTAAAGTCCGGGTTTTAGATTTGGCAATCGAACGCAAAATGCAAAACGGACTTCACCCTCACCCCCTGAGAAATCCTTCCTCAAATCATGACTTATGGATTCCTTTATACCGTTCTAGTTGAAAAAACTGTTCTCGTGAACAGTGTTTTTTTTTTCTGCTTGTTATGCGTGCGCATGCGAGACAAATGTTCTCTCAAAAATAGTGCAAATCTTTTCTCGTATCCCCGAAATACTGATAACCAAAGGCCAAATTTCACCTGTATAGCAACCACATAGACCAGCCATGCGACAACAGGCCTTTAAATGCAATATTTTTTTGTTTGGAGTATTGATACCAACGTTTTCTCAATGAATTTTTATCAAGAGATCATGATATCAGTTGTTTCTGCTTACAGGAGAAACGTTTAAGTCAAGGAAATTCTTGTAACTAACTTTTACTTGCTGATTTGTAGACGAGTGTAAAACAGGACTACATAACTGCCACAATGATGCATACTGCACCAACACCAAGCGTTCCTTCACGTGTACTTGCAAAGCAGGATATACTGGGGATGGCGTTAACTGTGCAGGTAACATAATATGGAGCTGAAACGAACAGGAATTTATTTTAAGTCATATGCTATTCCGTGCCAAAAATAATACAGCCAAATGGAAAGGTAGAAACCTGTTTTCATATTCAGTCAGTGGTATGTCACAGGTTGAATCTACGAAAAGAGTGTTGCCCTTGGTACGTGTAAAGTTGTGGCCTCCAATTTTCCCACAGAAACTAATAGCTACAATGTTCGTATGTTAATACCGCAAAGCAACATTTGTATTCTTGCTTTAGCAAAAAGTAATAATAATAACTGCTACAACTTAACTGGTCGAGCTCGAACTGTATCCCCAATAAAGCACACAGGCTTGGTGCCAGTTAGGCTGGGGAAACAAAAAGTGTGACCAACATATGTCTGGGACAGAAAACACCGAGCTCAAAGGCTTAGAAAAAGAAAAAACATGGGATCATCTTTGATATGACGAGATCATCTTCACTAATATACCTAACAAAGCACGAAGGCAAATAGGCAGCTAGGCTGTTAGAAACGGTTAGGGCGCAACATTTAAGGTAAACAGGTTTTTATTACGATTGTGGCTGGGGGTTTGTAGCATTGCCAATTTGACTGCGTCAATCACTGACTTACGTCGCCACGTAAGAGGGGTCCCGGTACAGCTGTTCTGAGCGTACATTGAGACTAAATACACAAGATAAGGAACCGGTGAAAAACGGCGCTAACCGTACAAATGAAATAAGAAGTGATAAAATTCAGAAAAATGGCAGAGCTGAGCTGCCAACAGAAAAAATTGCGGTCAGACAGAGGCCAGAAAAGAAAACCTGCCCAAAAATCCACGAAGGGAAAAAATGCGGGCGGGAAATCTGGGTAGCAACCAAGCCTCAAGCTCAAAGACGTTTCTACGGGACTTTACAAGTTAATCGAAATAGGCCGCTCCTAAAATAAACAAAAAAATTAAGAAAACCAAAGAAAGATTGTTTCAGAAGCCGAAATGACGTACACGCGATATTTATACGTAGCCTTTTATATTGCCGGTATGGACAAGACAAGACAAGACAACACTAGACAAGAACTTTATTTATGCCACTCAGAAGAAAAGACACTAACAAAAGGCAATGCTACTTATGTAAGGTACAAGCGTCCTATAGCTAAAAAGCTAATCTAGCTAGGAAGCATTATAGATTGATTAAGAATATTCTGAAGGTGACTCGACCCAGTTTTTTGGGGGGGTACCATCCTACTTTGAAGCTCTCTGGTATCCCCACCTTTACTTTTATCGTACGTCTAACACATAGAATGGATAACATATAGATCAATCTACAACATAACATAAAATTTTTGGCGATCGGAGTAAATGTCACGTGGTTATAATGCCACGCCCCTTTGAGGTCTGAGTCGAAAATCTGCTGTTGCCGGCATTTTTTCGTGAAAATCTCTCGTCTACACATAGTGCGCATTAGTGCCTTGCGCTGAACAGAGTTTCACCAAAATCGCAAAGACCCAATTCGAGAAATTCAGCGGTTTCCAAATTTAGGTCATAATTTATGCGAAAATGATAACCAAACTTTACACGGATTATATCTAATAAACTATGAGATTCATCTCTGTATTTTGGGCATCCTTATAACAGATGGGTCCTTGCAAGTCAGCAAAACGCTTTAGGGCCTTGTAAATGTGCGCGATCTCGACCAAAGCAAACATATAGAAATTATAGTTTTCGCTATTTGTTGACGTTTGTCAGCGTTTAAGAGTCAATCTCACGAAAAAAGCATTTTCTTAAAAATTCGTAGTTTTTTTTCCTTCAATTTTTTTCAGGGCCACAATTGATTAACTAACTACCCGGACTCTGAATTTCATGGTCATTGAAAAACTGTGACATTACCTTCTATAAGCCCAAACTTGAGTAAACATTGAAGATTTTTAGCGTTTTGGCTGAGTTTGTGCTTTGGGAGTTGTCTATTCTTTCTAGTCTGTCATTATACAGCATTCCTGTTCAGCAAGCGTGCAATGACCACGCTTGGCTGACTTCCGAATGCTCACCGAGATATGATAATTTAGTATAAGAATATAGAAGGGATTCCCGTCACGAGTTGGTTTGATTATTGGCTTGCATTAAACCTATGAAAAAATGATATTTTTTTAATAGTAAGTAAATTTAGTGTGTAGCACTTCCTGATTTTTTTGCAATGGCACAAGAAGCACGAGAATTGATTAAAAATTGTGAGTTAAACCTCTATGTATGACGCGATGGTCTGTCTCACTGTACCAAAATTATCATATCTCGGTGAGCATTCGGAAGTCAGCCAAGCGCGGTCATTGCACTCGTGCTGAACAAGAATGCTGTATCATGACAGACTAGAAACAATAGACAACTTCCAAAGCACAAACTCAGCCAAAACGCTAAAAATCTTCAATGTTTACTCAAGTTTGGGCTTATAGAAGGTAATGTCACAGTTTTTCAATGACCATGAAATTCAGAGTCCGGGTAGTTAGTTAATCAATTGTGGCCCTGAAAAAAATTGAAGGAAAAAAAACTACGAATTTTTAAGAAAATGCTTTTTTCGTGAGATTGACTCTTAAACGCTGACAAACGTCAACAAATAGCGAAAACTATAATTTCTATATGTCTGCTTTGGTCGAGATCGCGCACATTTACAAGGCCCTAAAGCGTTTTGCTGACTTGCAGGGACTCATCTGTTATAAGGATGCCCAAAATACAGAGATGAATCTCATAGTTTATTAGATATAATCCGTGTAAAGTTTGGTTATCATTTTCGCATAAATTATAACCTAAATTTGGAAACCGCTGAATTTCTCGAATTGGGTCTTTGCGATTTTGGTGAAACTCTGTTCAGCGCAAGGCACTAATGCGCACTATGTGTAGCCGAGAGATTTTCACGGAAAAATGCGGGCAAAAGCAGATTTTCGACTCAGACCTCAAAGGGGCGTGGCATTATAACCACGTGACATTTACTCCGATCGCCAAAAACTTTATGTTATATTGTAGATTGATCTATATGTTATCCATTCTATGTGTTAGACGTACGATAAAAGTAAAGGTGGGGATACCAGAGAGCTTCAAAGTAGGATGGTACCCCCCAAAAAAACTGGGTCGAGTCACCTTAAAGAGGTTTTTTTCATGGAGGCACAAGTAAAAAAAATGTACAAAAAAATAATAATAAGCAAAGAAACAAAGAAAAGAAAAGAAAAAAACGCATATGTACAGAATTTAATCACTGAAAACTTGAAGAACTGGAGAAAATATTCGAAAAGAAAGAACTTAATGCGAACTCGTGCCCCTGGCTTAACACCCGGCCAGGTTCTGTGCCATTTCGTGCCGTCAAAATAGTTATTTCTTATTCTTAGCGGGATCATTCATCATAAATAACATAACTTGCAACATGTAAAACTTTGAATAATAATTTGTCACTGATTTTATCCTCCATTTTACCGTTTTTATAAGTGCCATCAATTGAATTAGTGTTCCTTGCAATTTCCTTATTTTAAAAACTGATTTGTTCATTCGTGGACTACCAGTCTCGAAAGAATTGCATTGCTATCTCTCATTCAATAGATATGAAACTGAAATAGAACTGATTCAGTTGGATAATTCAGCATTAACTCTTGATTTCCAGACAAAGATGAGTGTAGCACAGGAAAACACAGCTGTGACGTCAGTAGTTCAGTGTGCTATAACACTATAGGATCCTTCAGATGTGTTTGCAGGGATGGTTATTTTGAAAATGGAGAAAATACATGTACAGGTAACACTTCAAATCCCTTAATGGAAACACCCAGATATTTCGTCGCCACGTCTCTTTCAAATCAATTGCCTCTCTTCCAAAGTGGTTTTTCACTAAATTCGCCTTCATTTAAGTCTCGTTAATTTCCATAATACCTTTTACTAATACTGATCGCAGAGCATTAAGTTCCTTTAGTAAGTCAGGTATATTGTAATTCTAATAGGCCATTTTCGAGTTGACTCGAGTTTCTGTCTTAAAACGAGGCGAAGTGCGAAGCCTTTTGACATGAAAATTAATTTCAAAGGAGAAAGGTTTGAGGATTGACCTCGTTTTGAAATGAGAATTGATCGCATGAAATGGCTATTATGGTAGGCCACAATAACTGCTGTGAAAGAAAAAGGAAATCAGTTTTAATCATTCAGTGCCTGACTTCTTTTTTGCAGATATAAATGAATGTGAAGCAGGAAAGCACAACTGTCATGCAAACGCTAATTGCAATAACACTAAAGGATCCTTTGTGTGCATCTGCAAGCCAGGGTATTCTGGAGATGGAGTTAACTGCACAGGTGAAAACAATACCTCGGTCTTCTTTATAATGAATCTTTTTTTAATCAACTCCATTTATCTCGCTTTAGAGCCAAGTTTAGCCACAAGGTAGTATGCAGCTTAGTCCCTGGTAGTGCAGTTTGTTCTTTTAAGCTGAATAAGTTTGGAAATGCTTTTGCATTATAAAAGTTTGTGATTTGCAGTATCTGGATGCAATTTTAGCCTTATACATCCTTGAGATATTTAAGTTTTTTTTTATGTATTATTATATTGTGCACATGCAAGATTGTCATGTCCCAACACGAAGTCACGCTGGGTGAGCTTACTACATTTTTATATAAGACCAATGCATGTACGCAATTCCGTCTTTAGAGTATCAGCGGAAACGTGTCCTTTTTATCCCTCCTTCTGTTAGCAATTTTTCTTTAGAAAGGAAGTCATTCTGTATTCTCTAATATCTTGCTTCCCTAGGTCTCGCGAATCCTCTATCTATACACTTGATGTCATTTCTGAATTTCTCGCCTGCTCAATATATAGCAAAAATGTTTTTGCTTTTCAGTATAGCCAGAAATATCTCTCTCCCTCTCTCTTCTGATCGTACCCAATCCTAGAAAATAAAAGGTTAAGTAAATCAGTTTTGTTGATTTAGTCCTGCATCTGATTTGCAGAGGTAAACGAGTGTATAACAGGAGAGCACAACTGTGATGCCAATGCAGACTGCAATGACACTGAAGGATCTTTCGAGTGCACTTGCAAGCCAGGGTATTCGGGGAACGGAGTTAACTGCACAGGTGATTATATTTCAGTAAAGACCTGGATCGTCTTAATGTTAAGGCTATTAATTCAGTATTATATTGTCTCGAGTTCACGCGTTTGAGTCCATGAGTAGAATTCAAAAGAGACATTTCCAAATGTACAAATAAGAGTTTGAAGTCTAACCTTTGATCTACAAAGTGATCGTTGTCATAATTATTTAGCGATTACTAAATGAGGCTGAGTAGGCTGCATGTGAAGAATTATTTAGAGCGAAGAGGATGTTATCCTCAATCTTGCGGTGACTTAATCCAGCTTGATCGAAGTTTAGTACATCTGATCAATCCACTGAAGGCGTTACTTCTCCCAGTAAAGATAGATCATAGATAAGAAAATAATCAAATCGCAGCCGGCTGAAGGCTGAATTGTTTAATTATTTACAATACAATGAAAAAGTATAAAATAATGGTAAAAGACTAATTTCAATTTTGTCAATTAGGAATAATGATAATGAAGAACTGAAAAAGAAAGGAAAAATAACGTAAAAATACTTAATCTTACTTTATAATAACATGTTGGGGCGACCACACATGGCTGGTTTGAACGAACTTTTGCAGCGGTTTGTTCGAAAGTGGGGCAAGTCGTAAACACTCTCATAACTGGTATTGTAGTAGCTTTGGTGGTTCGGAGAAAGCAACAAGCAAGCGAATTTGAGCTTATTCGAGGATATACTATTAAACAGCTAAATACACTGATCGTTACGCCTATCATATATAGTGCTGAGACCAAAACTGACTAAACAGTGTTTGTATGATTTATCAGGCGCTATTATGGAGAGCGCTCTTTTTTGTACAGGCTCAGTTAGACAGTCGGGTAGGCTATGGTGGGAAATGGGCGAGCAATATTCTAGAACGGGTCTCATTGCTGTACATTGGAAGTCAACAAATATCTTTAAAGCTCAAGTTGAACCAAAAAAAATACAAACGCTTATTTGCTTTCCTAATAGTTTCATTTAGTATTGACCAAATCAGTGGATAGCAATTTTCGCGCGTTCTGATTGGCGATTGGTGATTTTTATCCAACTGATTTGGTAAGCACTAAAACAACTATCCCCTCATGGTCGGTTCATAGCGCTCGGTATATTCCACCTGACTATTCTGATCACCCCTTCGGGGATAGTTGTATATTATATAAACGTTCCACTTGAGATCGTTAATAATAATAATAATAATAATAATAATAATAATAATATGGACAGTACTTTCCTTAGTATCTTTGCTGTCCCCAACAATGCTGTTTGCTGGATTACGTTCACGCCGACTCGCTTCAACTTTAAGGAGTACATGAAGAGAATCGGCGTGAACGTGAAGTTGGAAGTTATCCAGAAAACGGAATTGCTGGGGACAGCAAAGACACTAAGGAAAGTACTGTCCCTGTAACAAGAAGGAAAAGAGAGCCCTGGGACCCGTGGTGACTAATATGGAGAGATTTACAAATCTCACACATCTGTAATTTCTGCTCATTTCGTTGATCAAGTTCAGATATTTTTCTTTCTTACGCGCTGCATTGTTGTTAAAGTTAGACTCGAAACCAACTGTTAATTCTAGAACATATAGGCACTTGGACTGGATAAGGAAAAGAAGATCTGGACGATAATTATCACCAGTATTATTGAGGGATTCAGAAAACCATTAACATCTGCATAGCGTGAAGAGTGAACATTAATTACAGGTTGAAGTGACTTGGCAATGAAGTTAAGGATTGAGTCGTGTCTCCAGGTAAAGCGATCAAGGTACTGTTGACAACCAGCGACAACATGAAGGAGTGATTCAGGATTAAGGCAAAAGGAGCAATCAGGACTTTGTGAGAATCCCCATCTTGCCATATTCTTACGTGTAGGGAGGGAGTTGTTGATGAAGTGGATGGTAAAATTGTAAATGTTCTTGGGTAGATGAGAATGGGCCTCTGACCAAATAGAATTTACAGATGCAATGAGTACTTGATAACATTTGAGAAGAAGAAACCTTGAGATGTTAGGTGGTGTTGCAGTTTATCCTCTTGATTAAGAACTTCCTTAGTGGATTTGTACACATCACATTGAATATTAGTGCGACAGCTTGGCGATTTCCAGAGATCTTTTAAGGAATCATTTGGTGACTCTTTTAATGAATCTCGGAAAACTGTTTGGCACTGAGTAAATTTAACAGAGGGAGGACAAATATTAAGACCAAATTTATTGCGTTCTAGGAAAACATTGCTCAGTGTTCCAGATATCGGAATATCAAGCCATTTTTGAATATAGCCATTCACTACAGAGTCGAGATGTTCCGTTATCCTGGTTTTGGATATATTAGCTATAGTGAAATGCCAGGACAATTTAGATAGGACATAGCGGCTGTACAGAAGAAGTTTGTGTTTAGGATGTAGTGGCTTTATATCAATGTCATTCATCAAGTCTTGCACAAGAGAGGACAATTCAGACATGTGTTGGTGGTTAGACATGTTGAAGTCAGAGAAGCGACCTAAGTAACGAAATGATTCACTCATTTCCACACAGGGAATTAGAACTCCATTGATCAACAGTTTGGGTAAATATTGGACAGATTTTAAGGCACAGTTTCCGTATTCCAAAAGTAGAACATTTGTCAACTCTTATTATCATCTTCGACCAATTACACCAGATTATAAAGCGGTTGATTAGATAATAATAATAATAATAATAATAATAATAATAATAATAACAATAATAATAATAATAATAATAATAATAATAATGAAACTTATATAGCGCCGTTATCAAAATTGCTATTTTTATCAGCGCTTTTAAGCGCTGAGTAAAAATCAAACAAAATCGGAAAAAATCACGGCCACGGTCAAAAATCGATTTCGCTCCTTTTTTGTGAGCAGTAAGCCTAAGGTGTGTAATGAAATGAAATGAGTTTTTTTTTTTAAAATTCTCTTTTTAACGGCCACAAACAATAAAAAACCGTCTCGACCCAAAATATCAAGATTTCACTGGTTTTAAACGTGAAATTAGACGGTTTTCAGAAAGTCTTCATTCGGACACAAAAACTAAATTCAGACCTTTTTAACTATAGTTGTGTACACTAGGTCTTCCTCTTTTTAAAAATACTAATATGTGGGGGTTAATGTTTTAAATAAGAAAACAAATAGCGGATTTGTGTTATTGTTATAGCGAATTTGTGACGGTAATATGTTATTTATGTAATAGGTAATATGTAATGTTATTTACCGCGGCCTTTGGCCTCTGTGGATAACACCCTCCTCGATTTGCTTAATTCTTCATATCCTACTCAGCCTCACTCATTAATTGCTAAATAATAAGTCAGGTATATTGTAATTCTAATAGGCCATTTTCGAGTTGACTCGAGTTTCTGTCTTAAAACGAGGCGAGGTGCGAAGCCTTTTGATACGAAAATAAATTTCAAAGGAGAAAGGTTTGAGGATTGACCTCGTTTTGAAAATGAAAATTGATCGCATCAAATGGCTATTGTGGTAGGCCACAGTAATTGCTGTAAAAGAAAAACTAAGTTAGTTTTGATAATTCAGTGCCTGACTTCTTTTTTCCAGATATAAATGAATGTGAAGCAGGAAAGCACAACTGTTATGCAAACGCCAGTTGCAAAAACACTAAAGGATCCTTTGTGTGCACCTGCAAGCCAGGGTATTCTGGGGATGGAGTTAACTGCACAGGTGAAAACAATACCTCGGTCTTCTTTATAATAAATCTTTTTCTAATCAACTCCATTTATCTCGCATTAGAGCCAAGTTCACCCACAAGGTAGTATACAGCTTAGTCCCTAGAGCTACAGTTTGTTTTTCAATTTAAGATGAAAAAGTATGGAAATACCCTTGCATTACAAAAGTTTGTGATTTACAGTATCTGTATGCAATTTTACCCCTATACATGCTTGAAATATTTAAGTTTTTTAATGTGTTATTTTATTGTGCTCCTACAAGATTGCATTCTATAATATCTTGCTTCCTTAGGTCTCGCTAATCCTCTATCTATACACGTGATGTCATTAATTTTTTTGTGAATTTTTCACCTGCTTAATATATAGCAAAAATGTTTTTGCTTTCTAGCATAGCCAGAAATCTCTCTCTCCCTCTCTCTTCTGATCGTACCCAATCCTAGAAAATAAAAGGTTAAGTAAATCAGTTTTGATGATTTAGTCCTGCATCTGATTTGCAGAGGTAAACGAGTGTATAACAGGAGAGCACAACTGTGATGCCAATGCAGACTGCAATGACACTGAAGGATCTTTCGAGTGCACTTGCAAGCCAGGGTATTATGGGAACGGAGTTAACTGCACAGGTGATTATATTTCAGTACAGACCTGTATCGTCTTAATGTTAAGGCTATTAATTCAGTATTATTTTGTCTCGAGTTCACGCGTTTGAGTCCCTGAGTAGAATTCAAAAGAGACATTTCCAAATGTACAAATAAGAGTTTGAAGTCTAACCTTTGATCGACAAAGTGATCGTTGTCATAATTATCAATTACTGAATGAGGCTGAGTAGGATGTGACGAATTATGTAGAGCGAAGAAGATGTTATCCTCAATCTTGCGGTGACTCAATCCAGCTTGGTCGAAGTATAGGACATCTGATCAATCCGCTGAAGACGTTACTTCTCCTAGTAAAGATAGATCATAGATAAGAAAATAATCAAATCGCAGCCGGCTGAAGGCTGAATTGTTTAATTATTTACAATACAATGAAAAAGTATAAAATAATGGTAAAAGACTAATTTCGATTTTGTTAATTAGGAATAATGATAATGAACAACTGAAAAGAAAGGAAAAATAACGTAATAACACTCAATCTTACATTATAATAAGATGTTTGGACGGCCGCACATGGCTGGTTTGAACGAATTTTTGCAGCGGTTTGTGCGAAAGTGGGGCAAGTCGTAAACTCTCTCCTGTCTGGTATTGTAGTAGCCTTGATGGTTCGGAGAAAGCAGGCATGCGAATTTGTGCTGATCCGATGATATACTATTAAACAGCTTAATACATTGATCGTTACGCCTATCATATAAAGTGCTCAGACCAAAACTGACTAAACAGGGTTTGTATGATTTATCAGGCGCTATTATGGAGAGCGCTCTTTTTGTACACGCTCACTGAGACAGTCGGGTAGGCTATGGTGGAAAATGGGTGAGCAATATTCTAGAACGGGTCTCATTGCTGTACAGTGGAAGTCAACAATATCTTTACAGCTCAAGCTGAACCAAAAACATACAAACGCTTATTTGCTTTCTTAATAGTTTCATAATTCACCAAATCAGTGGATAGCAATTTTCGCGCGTTCTGATTGGCTCCCGTAACTAGGAATATCCTTGGATATTCACTGTTTCATTGTTCATGACGGATTCTGCTTCTCGTTTCGCGACAGTTTCGAAAGATGAAATTTTAGCGGTAAATGAAGCAGCTGCACCAACAAATACCAAGAACGAGAAAAAATTTGGCTTTTCGATGTTTACTGGTCGCTAGAAAAGAATTTTCTCACTGAATTTGGAACAAGATCATAACAAATGATCCCCGAAACATTGTAAATTGAAACGCCAACAAACTCGAACTAAGTGATGTTTATCCAACTGATTTGGTAAATACTAAAACAACTATCCCACTCAGGGTCGGTTCATAGCGCTAGATATATACCTCGACACTTCGCGTCTAGGTATATCCCACCAGACTATTCTGATCACCTCCCTTCAGGGGATAGTTGTATATTATATAAACTTTCCACTTGAGATCGTTAATAATAATAATAATAATGATAATGATAATGATAATGATAATGATAATGATAATGATAGGGACAGTACTTTCCTTAGTATCTTTGCTGTCCCCAACAATGCTGTTTTCTGGATAACGTTCACGCCGATTCACTTCAACTTTAAGAGAATCGGCGTGAACGTGAGTTTGGAAGTTATCCAGAAAACAGCATTGTTGGGGAAAGCAAAGATACTAAGGAAAGTACTGTTCCTGTAAGAAGAAGGAAAAGAGAGACCTGGGAGCCGTGGTGAATTGTTGTAACCTGCTTCCAAGGACTATAAACCAGGCCGAACGTCCTGCCTGAGTCTACAAGGAATGGAAATAATAATAATAATGATAATAATAATAATAATAATAGTAAAACTTATACAGCGCCGATATATATTGCTATTTTCATCAGCGCTTAAAAATAAAAATATTAAAAAAAAATTACTAGGACTGCATAAAATATACAAAGTGAATGAATCTACCAAAAAGAGTTAAAACAATTATGTCAACACTAAAACTATAAAAATTACTTAGTTTACTTAAATGGTAAAAAACTGCATAAAACCTACTAAAAAAGAGATTAAAAAGCACATAAAATTACAAAAAAGCTTTCTGAAATTAAAATGTCTTGAGTTTCTTTTGAAAAGATGCTACTGAGGGGCTACTCCTAATCGCATAGGGCCATGAATTCCATAGTTGAGGAGCAGCAGCAGCAAAAGTTCGATCTCCTAACGTTGTTAAAGTCTTGATTTCACAGGGTTTAGTAGCAGTCCATCACAATCGGAGGGTAAATTGTATTTACATGCTTCTTTAAGATTAATACGTTCCTGGAGATGTGTTTGTATGATTTATCAGGCGCTATTATGGAGAGCGCTCTTTTTTGTACAGGCTCACTGAGACAGTCGGGTAGGCTATGGTGGGAAATGGGCGAGCAATATTCTAGAACGGGTCTCATTGCTGTACATTGGAAGTCAACAAATATCTTTAAAGCTCAAGTTGAACCAAAAAAAATACAAACGCTTATTTGCTTTCCTAATAGTTTCATTTAGTATTGACCAAATCAGTGGATAGCAATTTTCGCGCGTTCTGATTGGCGATTGGTGATTTTTATCCAACTGATTTGGTAAGCACTAAAACAACTATCCCCCTCATGGTCGGTTCATAGCGCTCGGTATATTCCACCTGACTATTCTGATCACCTCCCCTTCGGGGGATAGTTGTATATTATATAAACGTTCCACTTGAGATCGTTAATAATAATAATAATAATAATAATAATAATAATAATATGGACAGTACTTTCCTTAGTATCTTTGCTGTCCCCAACAATGCTGTTTGCTGGATTACGTTCACGCCGACTCGCTTCAACTTTAAGGAGTACATGAAGAGAATCGGCGTGAACGTGAAGTTGGAAGTTATCCAGAAAACGGAATTGCTGGGGACAGCAAAGACACTAAGGAAAGTACTGTCCCTGTAAGAAGAAGGAAAAGAGAGCCCTGGGACCCGTGGTGACTAATATGGAGAGATTTACAAATCTCACACATCTGTAATTTCTGCTCATTTCGTTGATCAAGTTCAGATATTTTTCTTTCTTACGCGCTGCATTGTTGTTAAAGTTAGACTCGAAACCAACTGTTAATTCTAGAACATATAGGCACTTGGACTGGATTAGGAAAAGAAGATCTGGACGATAATTATCACCAGTATTATTGAGGGATTCAGAAAACCATTAACATCTGCATAGCGTGAAGAGTGAACATTAATTACAGGTTGAAGTGACTTGGCAATGAAGTTAAGGATTGAGTCGTGTCTCCAGGTAAAGCGATCAAGGTACTGTTGACAACCAGCGACAACATGAAGGAGTGATTCAGGATTAAGGCAAAAGGAGCAATCAGGACTTTGTGAGAATCCCCATCTTGCCATATTCTTACGTGTAGGGAGGGAGTTGTTGATGAAGTGGATGGTAAAATTGTAAATGTTTTTGGGTAGATGAGAATGGGCCTCTGACCAAATAGAATTTACAGATGCAATGAGTACTTGATAACATTTGAGAAGAAGAAACCTTGAGATGTTAGGTGGTGTTGCAGTTTATCCTCTTGATTAAGAACTTCCTTAGTGGATTTGTACACATCACATTGAATATTAGTGCGACAGCTTGGCGATTTCCAGAGATCTTTTAAGGAATCATTTGGTGACTCTTTTAATGAATCTCGGAAAACTGTTTGGCACTGAGTAAATTTAACAGAGGAGGACAAATATTAAGACCAAATTTATTGCGTTCTAGGAAAACATTGCTCAGTGTTCCAGATATCGGAATATCAAGCCATTTTTGAATATAGCCATTCACTACAGAGTCGAGATGTTCCGTTATCCTGGTTTTGGATATATTAGCTATAGTGAAATGCCAGGACAATTTAGATAGGACATAGCGGCTGTACAGAAGAAGTTTGTGTTTAGGATGTAGTGGCTTTATATCAATGTCATTCATCAAGTCTTGCACAAGAGAGGACAATTCAGACATGTGTTGGTGGTTAGACATGTTGAAGTCAGAGAAGCGACCTAAGTAACGAAATGATTCACTCATTTCCACACAGGGAATTAGAACTCCATTGATCAACAGTTTGGGTAAATATTGGACAGATTTTAAGGCACAGTTTCCGTATTCCAAAAGTAGAACATTTGTCAACTCTTATTATCATCTTCGACCAATTACACCAGATTATAAAGCGGTTGATTAGATAATAATAATAATAATAATAATAATAATAATAATAATAATAACAATAATAATAATAATAATAATAATAATAATGAAACTTATATAGCGCCGTTATCAAAATTGCTATTTTTATCAGCGCTTTTAAGCGCTGAGTAAAAATCAAACAAAATCGGAAAAAATCACGGCCACGGTCAAAAATCGATTTCGCTCCTTTTTTGTGAGCAGTAAGCCTAAGGTGTGTAATGAAATGAAATGAGTTTTTTTTTTTTAAATTCTCTTTTTAACGGCCACAAACAATAAAAAACCGTCTCGACCCAAAATATCAAGATTTCACTGGTTTTAAACGTGAAATTAGACGGTTTTCAGAAAGTCTTCATTCGGACACAAAAACTAAATTCAGACCTTTTTAACTATAGTTGTGTACACTAGGTCTTCCTCTTTTTAAAAATACTAATATGTGGGGGTTAATGTTTTAAATAAGAAAACAAATAGCGGATTTGTGTTATTGTTATAGCGAATTTGTGACGGTAATATGTTATTTATGTAATAGGTAATATGTAATGTTATTTACCGCGGCCTTTGGCCTCTGTGGATAACACCCTCCTCGATTTGCTTAATTCTTCATATCCTACTCAGCCTCACTCATTAATTGCTAAATAATAAGTCAGGTATATTGTAATTCTAATAGGCCATTTTCGAGTTGACTCGAGTTTCTGTCTTAAAACGAGGCGAGGTGCGAAGCCTTTTGATACGAAAATAAATTTCAAAGGAGAAAGGTTTGAGGATTGACCTCGTTTTGAAAATGAAAATTGATCGCATCAAATGGCTATTGTGGTAGGCCACAGTAATTGCTGTAAAAGAAAAACTAAGTTAGTTTTGATAATTCAGTGCCTGACTTCTTTTTTCCAGATATAAATGAATGTGAAGCAGGAAAGCACAACTGTTATGCAAACGCCAGTTGCAAAAACACTAAAGGATCCTTTGTGTGCACCTGCAAGCCAGGGTATTCTGGGGATGGAGTTAACTGCACAGGTGAAAACAATACCTCGGTCTTCTTTATAATAAATCTTTTTCTAATCAACTCCATTTATCTCGCATTAGAGCCAAGTTCACCCACAAGGTAGTATACAGCTTAGTCCCTAGAGCTACAGTTTGTTTTTCAATTTAAGATGAAAAAGTATGGAAATACCCTTGCATTACAAAAGTTTGTGATTTACAGTATCTGTATGCAATTTTACCCCTATACATGCTTGAAATATTTAAGTTTTTTAATGTGTTATTTTATTGTGCTCCTACAAGATTGCATTCTATAATATCTTGCTTCCTTAGGTCTCGCTAATCCTCTATCTATACACGTGATGTCATTAATTTTTTTGTAAATTTTTCACCTGCTTAATATATAGCAAAAATGTTTTTGCTTTCTAGCATAGCCAGAAATCTCTCTCTCCCTCTCTCTTCTGATCGTACCCAATCCTAGAAAATAAAAGGTTAAGTAAATCAGTTTTGATGATTTAGTCCTGCATCTGATTTGCAGAGGTAAACGAGTGTATAACAGGAGAGCACAACTGTGATGCCAATGCAGACTGCAATGACACTGAAGGATCTTTCGAGTGCACTTGCAAGCCAGGGTATTATGGGAACGGAGTTAACTGCACAGGTGATTATATTTCAGTACAGACCTGTATCGTCTTAATGTTAAGGCTATTAATTCAGTATTATTTTGTCTCGAGTTCACGCGTTTGAGTCCCTGAGTAGAATTCAAAAGAGACATTTCCAAATGTACAAATAAGAGTTTGAAGTCTAACCTTTGATCGACAAAGTGATCGTTGTCATAATTATCAATTACTGAATGAGGCTGAGTAGGATGTGACGAATTATGTAGAGCGAAGAAGATGTTATCCTCAATCTTGCGGTGACTCAATCCAGCTTGGTCGAAGTATAGGACATCTGATCAATCCGCTGAAGACGTTACTTCTCCTAGTAAAGATAGATCATAGATAAGAAAATAATCAAATCGCAGCCGGCTGAAGGCTGAATTGTTTAATTATTTACAATACAATGAAAAAGTATAAAATAATGGTAAAAGACTAATTTCGATTTTGTTAATTAGGAATAATGATAATGAACAACTGAAAAAGAAAGGAAAAATAACGTAATAACACTCAATCTTACATTATAATAAGATGTTTGGACGGCCGCACATGGCTGGTTTGAACGAATTTTTGCAGCGGTTTGTGCGAAAGTGGGGCAAGTCGTAAACTCTCTCCTGTCTGGTATTGTAGTAGCCTTGATGGTTCGGAGAAAGCAGGCATGCGAATTTGTGCTGATCCGATGATATACTATTAAACAGCTTAATACATTGATCGTTACGCCTATCATATAAAGTGCTCAGACCAAAACTGACTAAACAGGGTTTGTATGATTTATCAGGCGCTATTATGGAGAGCGCTCTTTTTTGTACACGCTCACTGAGACAGTCGGGTAGGCTATGGTGGAAAATGGGTGAGCAATATTCTAGAACGGGTCTCATTGCTGTACAGTGGAAGTCAACAATATCTTTACAGCTCAAGCTGAACCAAAAACATACAAACGCTTATTTGCTTTCTTAATAGTTTCATAATTCACCAAATCAGTGGATAGCAATTTTCGCGCGTTCTGATTGGCTCCCGTAACTAGGAATATCCTTGGATATTCACTGTTTCATTTGTTCATGACGGGATTCTGCTTCTCGTTTCGCGACAGTTTCGAAAGATGAAATTTTAGCGGTAAATGAAGCAGCTGCACCAACAAATACCAAGAACGAGAAAAAATTTGGCTTTTCGATGTTTACTGGTCGCTAGAAAAGAATTTTCTCACTGAATTTGGAACAAGATCATAACAAATGATCCCCGAAACATTGTAAATTGAAACGCCAACAAACTCGAACTAAGTGATGTTTATCCAACTGATTTGGTAAATACTAAAACAACTATCCCACTCAGGGTCGGTTCATAGCGCTAGATATATACCTCGACACTTCGCGTCTAGGTATATCCCACCAGACTATTCTGATCACCTCCCCTTCAGGGGATAGTTGTATATTATATAAACTTTCCACTTGAGATCGTTAATAATAATAATAATAATGATAATGATAATGATAATGATAATGATAATGATAATGATAGGGACAGTACTTTCCTTAGTATCTTTGCTGTCCCCAACAATGCTGTTTTCTGGATAACGTTCACGCCGATTCACTTCAACTTTAAGAGAATCGGCGTGAACGTGAGTTTGGAAGTTATCCAGAAAACAGCATTGTTGGGGAAAGCAAAGATACTAAGGAAAGTACTGTTCCTGTAAGAAGAAGGAAAAGAGAGACCTGGGAGCCGTGGTGAATTGTTGTAACCTGCTTCCAAGGACTATAAACCAGGCCGAACGTCCTGCCTGAGTCTACAAGGAATGGAAATAATAATAATAATGATAATAATAATAATAATAATAGTAAAACTTATACAGCGCCGATATATATTGCTATTTTCATCAGCGCTTAAAAATAAAAATATTAAAAAAAAATTACTAGGACTGCATAAAATATACAAAGTGAATGAATCTACCAAAAAGAGTTAAAACAATTATGTCAACACTAAAACTATAAAAATTACTTAGTTTACTTAAATGGTAAAAAACTGCATAAAACCTACTAAAAAAGAGATTAAAAAGCACATAAAATTACAAAAAAGCTTTCTGAAATTAAAATGTCTTGAGTTTCTTTTGAAAAGATGCTACTGAGGGGCTACTCCTAATCGCATAGGGCCATGAATTCCATAGTTGAGGAGCAGCAGCAGCAAAAGTTCGATCTCCTAACGTTGTTAAAGTCTTGATTTCACAGGGTTTAGTAGCAGTCCATCACAATCGGAGGGTAAATTGTATTTACATGCTTCTTTAAGATTAATACGTTCCTGGAGATAAAAAGGTGCTAAGCCAGTGATAGCCTTTTACGTTAACAGTAGTATCTTAAAGTCAATTTTGAATTTAACCGGCAACCAGTGCAGATTATACAGCATCGGTCTTACGTGGCAGTATTTAGATTCCTGGAAAATTAACCTAGCAGCAGCATTTTGGACCCTCTGTAGCTCATTAAGCTGGTAGGCTGGCAGGCCACAATTCAATTCAATTCAATTTTATTATTCACACTTTATAAAATATTTACATTATATATAGTAAGGTAGGAATACACTAATAAAGGAGAAGAAGAAGAAGAAGAAAAAAAAAATTAATGGCTTGGGTAGAAGTGTACGGTGGTCAGAGGAGCTTAGCTTTCAAGCTAACCACCGCTATATTATGATTGGAAATACATAATAAACGTGCGCTTGGTGCCATGGCAACTATGGACGATTATGCCAGCAGTCAGGTTATGTGAGACAATCAAATTACAATTGTTACCTTTGAGAGTTAACTAGAATTCGCTTATATTCTTTTTTGAACTTATGGTAGCTAAGTGTTTTTATCTTAGTAGGAATCTGTTCCCAAGGTTTGGTTATGGCAAACTTAAATGTGTGTTTGCCGTAATTTGACCTTACACGTGGTACATGAAAGTTAAGATTTGAGGCATATCTGGTATTGTGTGAGTGAATATCAGACACCTTTACGAGGTAGTTTTGAAACACTTCAGGGATATTGGCTTCATTTTGTGAGATTTTGTGAGCTACCAAGGAGATTTTGAGTTTAAAAATGCTATCTATGTTAAGTAATCTAGAAGTTTGAGGTAGGATGCACTACTTTCTCTCTTATGGCTAAAAAATATGCATCGTATCCATTTATTTTGGTTTGTTTGAACTTTAGTTAATCTACTTGGGTATGTGTTTCCCCATCTCATAATTCCATAATGAAGGTAGGGCTAGATAAGTGAGTAATATATTTGTTTGAGGGTGTTTAAAGTTAAGAAATGGCGTAATCTGAAAAGGATTCCCAAGTTTTTAGATATTTTGCTGTTAATGTGCTGAATGTGGGGAGCCCAATTTAGATTCTTGTCAATGCAGATAACTAGGTATTTGATGTAGTTCTTTTCTTCAATATTGTGTAAGTTAAGCTTAAGTTTATTTGCTTCTTGGGGGGAGGAGACTGTCATATAGTGGGTTTTCTTAAAGTTTATAGAAAGCAGTAGCTAAGAAGATGGTTGAATTCCTCATTTATAGTTTTTTCAAGGTCCTGTAGAGAATTGGAAGAGTAGAAGAGAGTGGTGTCATCAGCAAATATTCTAATATTTGCCTTTTCTAAACAATTGGGCATGTCATTGATATATATCAAAAAGAGCAGGCTGTTACAATAGTCCACACGACAGTGTTATGCCTAAAAGTTTGGCACTATTATAACCGCTAGTTCCTTCTCGTCGACCACAACAGAGCTGAAGACATGTTTGTTATTTTTAAAGTCGATGATCATCTCCTTGCATTTGTCATCGTTTAGTTGCATGCATTGCTCACGTGACCATTCCTCGACGGCACTAACTGCACTTTGAATGTCACCCTGTGCACCTCGCGAGACTAACTCAACAATAGTAGAGAGATTAAGCATCGCGTTTACCGCAAACGGCAAACTTGAGTTTCAAGTTGAGAAATTTTTAAAATGAGCAGATGAAAGCAGCTTAAAACAATTCTTATGGATAAAATTGACCTGAATCTACCGATTTTCGTGTATTTATAATGAACAGAAAACGACTAGTGAAGGGGAAACTTGCTTACGTTTGCCGTTTGCCGTAAACGCGATGCTTAATCTCTCTGGTAAGTATCATCAACGTACAAAATGTGCTTCTATGTGTCCACACTGAAAACCGCTGAGGAATAACGATGGGCCTAGTTTGGTTCCCTGAGGCACACCAGCGGGCACAGGGCCCCATTCATAAAAACAGTCTCTATAGACAACTTTACGCGTTGTTGTCTATGCGTTAAGAAGTCGGCCACCCAGAGGGTAACAGCGCGAGGAAAAGATAGGCCGAAAACTTTGCACACAAGTAGGGCGTGGTCACTGAGATCGAAGGCCTTCCTGTAATCAAACGGGACGACTCTCACAGCAGCCCCAGACCCATCGGTGGCTTGCAACCAGGTACATGTACCATGTAGGTAAGGGCGTGTGGGGTAGAAGACGCTGTGATGCGACCATACTGATTTGGATCAATCACCTCCAGAGCCGCAGGGCCGAAATGAAGAGCGACGACAAAGTCCCGTGCAAGTTTAGATATAACGGAGGTTAGGGAGATCGGACGAAGATATTTGTTGATGTCGATAACAGGTTTTAGCTTGGGGATAGGCGCCATCTTCCAGGATGATGGCCGTCCCTGCTCCGCGAAACTGCTTTTTTGCACAGCTAACTGGGCAAGCAAGGATGCCTGCGTACGCCTTCACCACACTACCCCATCTAGTCCTGCCGCCTTCATAGGGTTAAGCCTTTTTAAAGCAGATAAAACGGCGGGTTCGGATAGGGTCAGTGGTGACAAATCCTCACTGTGTGACAGGAGGTTGTAGGAAACCTGAATTGATTTGGCTGGCAATCTATTGGTCAGACAGAAGAGCGGAACCTCGATCTATAAGTTGGCAAACAAAGGGTCTGAACCAGGAGCGAGAGCCATGTCAGCGATCCACTTGACCGCACTCCACCACCAGCTAGGCTTGGTTTGCTTTAGGTGGTTCACTTTTGAAGCGTAGTAGTTGCTACGGAGAACTATCCCTCTGTCTAAAGGAATAGGGCCAAAATGAAAAATCCGGCCGGATTTTTTGTGTTTACTTTGCAAAATACTGCCAGCAAACCCCTATAACGTGTACTAACCAGGCTTTTATACTTTTTACATACTATATCACTACTAAAAGTAAACAGTAGTTTTAGGCGCCGAATTTATTCAGACCATACAATAATAATAATAATAACTTTATTTCTATAGCGTTCTTATCCTATGTTCAAGGCGCTTTACAATCATGTAAACAACATTCTTGAAAAATATTTACAAATTTACAACCATATCCTAATATATTTACAATGGATAAAAAAGGAAAAAATAAAACTAAAACAACTATTAAACCATATTCATAATGATAAAAAAAGGGAAAAAATTAAAACTAACCCAATATATACAAATTTATAAAAACAATGATCCGTTATCACTGAATTTAGTAAACAAGTACGTCTTAAGTGATCTTTTAAAACTCGAGATGGTGTTGGACTTCCGAATTTCATAGGGTATTAAGTTCCATTCTCTTGGTGCATGAACAGCGAATGCTCTATCTCCGTAGGTCTTGGTATACGATCTAGGTTGCAGTAAAAGTTCATTACTAACAGACCTCAATGATCTAGAATGAGGACGATAATGTAGTTTTTGAGCTAAATAGCTAGGCGATGTCCCATTCAGTGATTTATACACGACGAGCAGAATCTTGAAAATAATACGATATTGAATCGGTAGCCAGTGAAGCGCACACAAATAATTATTTAGAGTTTCAAGAAACGGCAATTTGAGAGAAACAATCAACTTGTTAATTGACAAAGCTATTCTAAAGAATTGCAAGAAAAGGCACATTGTGGCGTTGGCTTTGAGTGTTTACCGGATAGTAGATGACATGATACCACATAGCTGGATTGTCAAGTGTTTGGAGATGTTTGAAATAGCTGAGAATGTGAAAAGGCTTTTTTATTAATGGTATGCAGACATGGAAGCAGAGTTATCATCATCAGGCGAGAGGTTGGAAGTCATTATAATTAGAAGGAGAGGCATTTTTCAGAGGGCTATTTGTTTTGTGCACGATTCCATTCACATTGGTGTTGAGAAAATCAACGGCAGGTTATGATCTTGCCGAGAATTTAAGATTAACCATCTTCTTTTTTTGTGAACGACTTAAAATTGTTTCGGAAAAGTAAAGATCAAATAGATTCGTTGGTGCAAACTGTACAGTTGCTTAGTAAGGACATTAGATTGGAGTTTGGATTGAAAAAGTGTAGTGTGTTGAGTAGTGATAGGGGGATGAAATTAAGCCTCAAGTAAGTGTCGAGTGTCGAGTTAAGTGTCGAGTAAGGTCCAGATAAATCATTGATATGCATAAGAGTCGAGTCCATGACGTCACCCATTGTTTTAACCTAGGGAAAAAGTGGGTTCCTCCATACTGATAAGTGCCCTCCTCCATATCTAGTGAGCGTCCGTCTTATACAGTAGGAGCAATAGCCTTACCTAGAATTGTCCGGTATGTAACTTGAGCCCGGTTTTCTGGAACGGCCTAATACAAAATAGGGACCAAGAGAAGCGATTACCTAACAACACAAGAAACGGCTTATATTTTCTATTACAATTTAAGCGCTTAAATTCGGATATATAAACAAAACACACACACAGAAAGTGGAGCTGAGAACTGTTTATTTCAATTTTGACTGACTACTACAAAACCGTTAGGTCTCAGCGCTTGGTGAGCTTATGGCCTTGTCATTTTCACGCGCCGTTAGTCAGTTAATTATATGCGAGTTAACAAGCCAACATTTGCATAGAAAATGGCTCCACAGTAAAAACCCCAAGGGAGAACCTTGACTTATTATTATAAAAAGACACAAAAAATTTCTTAACTTAACAAGGATCAAGTTAAACGCGCGACTAATAAACGCTAGCAATAAAACCAGACAAGAGATATCGTTTTAAAAACTTTATTGAGAACCAATGACAAAAAACGGTATAATACACAGCGAATTGTTGTCGAAGAATCTTGTGTGCTTGATGTTAAGTCTGCAACAGTGGTGATTATTTCTTCCGGTTGTGTTCTTGAGTTCAATTGTTCTTTTAAAGCCAGATATCTGTTTTGCAACTGAAAGTATCGCTTATCTTTTTCATCGTCCCGAAGATTGTTTCCAGAAAGCACATCATCCATGTTGCCCTGTGTTTCTTGCATAGCTGGAAGAAACAGGACGGGAGAAAGATTTTGCTGCTGTAGGTGTTTTAAAAGCTCTTAAGGTATATTTTCCTCATACCCTGCTTGGTTAAAGCCTTATTCACTGGACAGGAGGTTTGTTCGCAGTGTGCAATTATCTTGGGTAGTAGTTTTTAGATTAATCAGCAGATAACCAAAAGGTCTTTTTATACAGCCTCCTTGTACTGATTTAAAAAGAAATCAGTTTTCCCGGGATACATTTACTTTGCCAGAGTCAAGATTTGCAATTTGTCTCGTGGATTCTTGAATAGCACCAAATAAGTCATCTGATCGTCAAACACGATCAAATTCCTGTTTGTTCACATCAAAATAGGAATCCTGCTCCAAAGCCGTAGGAATTCATTTGATAAATTCAATGTGTGGCATGGCGACTGGCATCTCTGTATACGCAGGCTGCCATTGTGAATAACACCAAACGATCCTCTCTTGGGGAAGGTAAATTGCCTCTGAAGCTTGATGTACTAGAGATAGAACCCAGGCCGCTCTGTTCCGGACTTGGTCATTCCAGAAGTTTTGGAGGTGAAAGGATGCTCAAAGCGAAGCCGCTGACATTTCTGTGAAGACATCGGAACTGTTTGAAATGGGGTGAGACCAGCATTGCGGTGTTTAGACATCGCATGCCTTTACATGCTACTCTTTCTACTAAACGATTTTTCGCAAACCGGACAGAACCAAGTCATGTCAACTTCTCAGGAGCAGAATGTAGACTGAGAAAAAGGTAGAATGTTGCGCGTTTATATAGGTTTGGCAAGCCATGAAACCACATTTCTATTGCTTTCCTCGACCTCCTCCACCACTACCACATTTCTGTTGTTAAGTTATTAACTGTTTTTTTTTTCATTGTTGTTTTTATAACAATATGTCAAGGTTCTCTCTTGGGGTTTTTACTGTATAGCTGAGCCAATTTGTATGCAAATGTCGGCGTGTTAACTCGCTTAATTAACTGACTAACGGCGTGTGAAAATGACAAGGCCATAAGCTCACTAAGCGCTGAGAGTTAGTCGTGTCCTTGAGATAGAATACCTGAATTTTGTGCTTGAGTTTTGTTTATATCCTGTGTTTAGTCATGTTAATTTAAAGAAATGATTATTTAATAAAGACTTTTCAGTTACACTCTGTAACGATAGCGTGTTCAACAACTGAGCGCTTTCATTTTGAACACATAATAATTTCTGCATGAACCAATCATCAGGGTTAAAAGAGACCGGGCAATTCTAGGCCAGCCTATTGTTCCTATTGTATAAGAGAGACGCTCATTAGATGTGGAGGAAGACACTTATCAGTATGAAGGAACCCACTTTTTTCCTAGGTTAAAACAATGGGTGACATCAAGTACTCGACCCTTATGGATATCAATGATTTACCTCAACCTTACTAGACACTTCCTCGACACCAACGGGGCTTAATTTCATCCCACTATCACTACTGTGCAGGGACCGCGCAGCAAGTTTTCGAGTGGGGGGGCTAAAGAAGAATGTGTGAAGGAAAATTTTTTTCGGGCCGGGGGGGGCATGCTTGTGGATTTCTATTCAATTTCTCTAAAGTGACGGAGAATGCGAATAACGATAAAACTATTGATTTTTTTCCACATCTTCAGTGATGTTGCTATCGGGTCTGAAAATTCACCATCACTAAATTGAAATATCATAGATTGTTATGTTATACTTCTGATATCAACCTTTAATTACTATAAATAAGCCAGAAATCCAACGATTTTGCTTGAGCTGCCTTGAACTCCAGGCTGTATAATTACTGAGCAATTATTGCACGAGGCTGAGTATGATATGAAGAGTTATGCAGATCGAGGGGGTTATCCGCCAAAGCCGAAGGCTTGAGCCCGGTGGATAAGACCCTCCGAGATCTGTATATCTTCATATCATACGAAAGCCGAGTTCAATAATTGTTTAATTATTCATTCAAAATATTTACATGGCAAAACAAAACGGTAACTGAAAATAATTTAGTGAATGAAAATTCAATTATAGAATAGATTCAGAAAAAAGTAGCAAAAATTATGCAGAGTTTACTCACCAGATAAAGAAGGTTTTCCATTTTGTTTGGAAAAGTAATCAGAAATTTTAAGAGACCTCTTCTTTGCATTACTAGTGGTATGTGAAGTCTCGTCGTTCGTATTTATGTTGCAGGGTACCATGTGCACTTCTTTGTTCGTAATAACCGCCGCATTGAATGTTCCTTGATGACCAGAACTATACACAATTCTGCGGTTTAAGTACTTTCGATGACAAAATGTTTTTATAAAGAGACCGCGTTCAACAAAACTTGCAATTGGAATGCTCAACGAGCCGTGAAGCCTGACATCAAAAGACGGACTTCGCGCTGATCGAGCTAAAATCAGGACGCACAATAACAAGAGAAACAATAACCTCATGATCTTCCAAAAATCAAGGTTGAAACTAATAAACAATTTGTTTGAGAATCGCCTTATAAACTAAACCCAGTTATTACTTTGGATCGAAATTGACCAATTACGAAACAACGCGTTTTCCTGAGAGGTCCGCAGGAAACAGAAGCCATTTAAAAGACGTTTACCTCTGCTAGGTTAGAAGCGAAAAAATATTTTACAATTGTAACGACTAATGCTTCATTCTGTCTATTTATCTGCGCGTTTGTCTTTGCCAGTAACTCTGGTCACTTTCGAATTAACGATTTTTTGCTATTTTTCACTCCGTTACTTTTGTTAAATTATTTTTTGTTAAATTTATTTTTATTCTTGCAAAAAAGTGGGGGGGCTAAAGCCCCCCCAGCCCCTCCCTCTGCGCGGTCCCTGCTGTGTTAGTAATGACTAGGGAAAAGAAAGTAAGGTTTGAGGGTTTAACTCTTTTGTATGGGCGGATAATGGGAGAAATCGGTGAAAGAAGGTATAAATATTTGGGGATTATTGAGGCGGATTTAATAATCGAAGAGGAGATGAAAAAAAAATTCAAGAGAGTTAAAAAAGAAGGCTGAAACTAATGTTGAAATCAAGATTGAATTGAAAGAATAAGGTTATAGCGATTAACACCTGCGCAGCTGTCAGTGCTGATCAAGTATGGAGCAGGTAAGATGGGCAAACGAAGAACTGAAAACATTGGATAAAATGACCAGAAAGGTGTTGACAATGAATGGTGCTTTCCATTCAAAATGAGATGTTGATAGGTTGTATGTATCAAGGGAGGATGGAGGTCGGGCCGACTTATAAGCTGTGAGGGGTGAGTGAGAGGTGAGTAAAACAGTTTTGGGTGGTGTGTGAAGAATTCTTGGGAGGTTTTACTGCAAGGGGTAAGGGGTAAGGTATACTGAAAGTGAGGAAATTGTCAGTTAGGTTGATTTAAGACATCTTGGAACAATGAGCAGAAACTCGACAGTTGGAAAGAAAAAAAGCCGCATGGTCAATTTTATGAGGAATACCCGGAACAACACATGTAAGAAAACTTGGAGCTGGTTACGAAAAGTAGACTCGAAGATCCAAACAGAAGCACTTATTTGTGCAGGCCAGAAACAGGCTCTCAGGATCAACCATGTAACTGATACCATGTTAACTGCAAGACCGTGCGAGTCTCCTCCTTATGTAGGTAATTAATGTGGCGAGAGTGTAACCCCCCGATATTGTCTGTGAATGTAAAAACTTAGCCCAAAGGGAATATAAACAGAGATATGACAATATTGCAAAAGTAGTTCGTTGGAAGTTATGTGAGAAATAACATGTGCAAAAGAAGGATAAGTGGTACGAACACATGCCTGACAAAGTGAGTAAAAAAGATAAAGTTAAACTACTGTGAGATAATGAACATCCAATGTGATCATGTCATCAATGCTACAATAGACATGATCATGTGGTTGTAAACAAACAGGAGAGAGAGTGCGCCATTGTCGATATTGCTGTACCAGGGGATAAGAGAATTGTTGAAAAGGAGAATGAGAAGGTTAAAAAATATCTAGAGCTTAAACAAAAAATTCCAAGGATGTGGAACACGAAAACTGTGCAGGAGATAAAGATTGTTGTAGGATCATTCGCAAGTGTGACGAAGAACTTGGAGAACTGGCTGGAAAGTTGGACATAATAATTAGTATTTCATTACCCCCAAAAAACTACGACACTAGGAAGGGAAACGATTTTAAGAAAAGTTTTAGAGGTCTAGAGTAAGGAGTCGAAATCTAAGGGTCCTTTTTTATGCGTTATGACTCGCTCCCTTAGTAAGTACAAAGGTATGAGATCAGCCAGCGCACAAAGCAAGAAATAATAATGATAACAATAATAATAATAATAATAATAATAGTAATTTGAAAGATAATGATAATCGAATAATAATACTTATATAGTTTAATAAGGGAAATAGGATTGAGTGCAGTCAGGAGACCACATAGCTGGAGTCCAGCAACAACATCGAAGAGCTCACGCGGCATGGCGTGATTATTGTACCATTACTTAGGTATATATGACGGACACTGCCCCCGGGCACTGTCCCATTACACTGTTATAATCATAATTAGAACAGCATTTAGTAGTGGTAGTAGGACTAGAAATAGGACTCAGATTGGAATCAATTTCGTCTGTAATCATCGGATTGATTAGAGAAAACTGTTTCTCAGTAGTCCTTTGATGGGCTACGACTATTTAGAAAAAAGGCAAACTGAATGGTATCCAAAAGTCGCGCCTCCTGTTTTGCAGACGTAAACGAGTGTGCAACGGGAAAACACAACTGTAACGGCAGCTCCATATGCCATAACACCAAAGGATCCTTTCGATGTATCTGCAGAGAGCCAGGATATTTCTGGAACGGCGTTAATTGCACAGGTAAATATCTTCTGTACATTGAGATTGTAGATTCCTCTGATAAAAAAGGCCGCTGTGTGATCGGGGTCTATCAAATGGTGAAATCATTGTCATTATCGTCATCATTGGTATCGCGGATATTTCCCCTTTTTCGTTGATAGCTATTTTAACGAAAAAAAAAATCAAACGAGAAAGGTTTATGCAAATCCCTTAGGTTTCAATTTTATAAGAACATGAAGTTTCGACATGATCTTTAAGGTCAAGTAATACGGGCAACATTTTCGCTTAACTTGTAGCGCACTATTGTTGCATTCCAAATTGAAAAGCGTCGTTTTCCTTCGATTTTAAGAGCGCAAATTAACGTTGCAGCTTTTAAAACTAACCTGCCTGGCATTTTGGACCATGGCTGTTTGTACTTTTGATTTTGTTTTTAAATGAATATTATTTCAGTAGCTTTTAATGCTGGTCTCATTTCGGTAGCTCAACACCAACATCATATGTCTTAAAGAATTGTGTAAGTAAAGAAGCAGCCCATGTCCCCCTACCGCCCCAATGAACCTTTGCGTCTCTGGATCAACGGGGAAGAAGCTGATGTTGGGACCGATAACGGTTTTTAGTTAGTCCTTCTTGTACCATCTTTAGAGACACTAGGTAGCTACAGCAGCGATAGAACATGTAAAACACAAGAAACCACTTCTTTTTGCAATCGTTAAGGTCTTTACGTTACTCTACTCTTATTTTTAGCCTTCAGATTGGACTCAGATATATTGAAAACAAATTCTTCTTATTTGTACCATCTGGGAAAATTTCTGCAGCCTGCAATTGGGTACTATTCTCGCTGGCTACTGTGTTGGCGGGCTACATTGCACGGCTGGGATGTCGGTACACAGTTTCACAGACGCTGCGATGGAAAAAGAGACACAGTTACCATAATAAAAAAGGGTAAATACGTTTTTGGAGGTTACACGGACATTCCTTGGGGTAAGAAAATTGCTTGCTCAGTTTAAAAGCAAATAGCAATAAAACGTAAAGTTGAGCCAGACCAGTCTTCTTAACTATTTTTACTGCCGTAAGAACTAGGGAGGCTGGTTGTTACGTATTAACGATTCTGTAAAATTGCGGATATGTTGAATATCTATCCTCCCGGTTCCTGGCGAGAAAATACATGGACCATAGTATTGACTCAAAGGTTACCTAAGTTTTCTATACAGGCCACCAAACTGTGACCCCCACGGGCATTTTCCTCTAATTTTTGGCAACATAGCTATTCTTACTAACTCGAGTACGCTGATTTCGAAAATTACTGTTGTTGCCAATCTCAAGCTTGTGTTAAGGTGGAGTTTTGGGGCATTTCATTATGACGTCACTGTCCAAATAAGAAGATTTCTTTCCTTCCATAATTATAAAATTAAATAGATCCAGAAATGGTTTTAATTTTAAAGACCATTTAGGGAATTTATGAAACGCTGTTTCGAATTTCGAGGCGTCACATGACAATTGACTACACCCTTTGATATAAAATTTACACAATTATGGCTAAAGATGTGATATTTATCGTAATAATTTTACTGAGATAATTAAAAAGTATATTGAAATAAGCCATTCTTTGATTGCACGTGCTCTTGGCACTTTTCTAAATACGTTACCAGACCAAGGCAACTTTGAAACTCAAGTAAGTTCAAATAGTTTAAGATAGCCGGACTGCTTAATAAAATGTAGGTGCATGGAGACATCTAAAAAGAAAAGGAGCTGCGGAGGGGCTTTCCACAAGGACCGACGAGAGATGTGCAAAGCTGCTAGAAGCGCAAAGGCACGGAAAAGTGCTTGTGATGAACAAAATAAAGAGACAATAAAAAGAGAAAGAGTAAGAGATGTAACCACTCCTAGGGCTTTCCACAAGTTGCTCGGCAACTTTTTGGCAACTTCTCGTACTTCGAGCAACTTCTCGCGTTATCTTCTAAATCTGAGATATCGGAGCAGCTTTTAGTGCTTCTAATTGGCCTTTCTTCCATATTTCACAATGTTTAAATAAACAATTTCTGAATTTCCTATGAAGAAAAAGAAGCGAAATCCTCCCTCCTGGGGCAGATCATGGGCGCAAGATAAAAGTAGCCGGGCTGCTAGGTCAGCTGTTTTTAGAGAAATTCAAAATGGTGGACGAAGATTCACACTCGACTGACTTGTGTCTCGGGTGAGGAAGGTCATTCAACATTTTTATTTGCTCATTAGACTTTCTGGTTTTTATTTAGGACAAAGTTATTTAGCAACGCTGGTTACACCTCAAAATTGCACAAAATGCTTAGAAATCTTACTTTTGTTGTACAAGTTGCATATTTTAGCATCAGACCAAAAAAAAGTTTTTTGTTTTTTTTTTCGAGCAACTTTTGAGGAACTTTTGTTTGTTTTTTGAGCAACTTCTTTGAGAAATACGGGAAACTTTTTGAAAAATCTCGAGTAGCTTGTGGAAAGCCTAACCACTCATGACTCACTTCGTCTCACAATGGCACAGAAATTTGTTATCGTGACTTCATACACAAAGTGAAAATTGAGCTTCTGAAGGAAAAGCTATATGTTAAATAGGCAACTTACGATCCGACGACGGCGACGGCAACGGGAACGCCACAAAAGCAATAGGTTTAATTAGCAAAACAACAATTCTGCACTTGAATCGCGCTTTTTTGTACATTTCTTTGCCGTCACTGCACGACTACGACGTGAAAATGTTTAATTTCACGATGTACAGAGGAAGTACACAATCGACGTCGAACTTTCCTCTCTCTTTCTGAACTTGGATATGGTTCTTAGGAATTCAACTTTAGGAGGGTTCGCCTACATTTGACAAAGTGAGTGACTTGGAGTAATCTCGATGAAGATTGAAAGAACGCGAATTCACTTTTTTCAGCGACGTTTTACCTGCCGTCGCCGTCCTAGGGTCTTAAGGTCCCTAATAATCCCCCCTAAAAGTATTTCTTTTGACGACGAGGCGGCCTCCACTACATTAAAAGGGCAAGTAGCACGAAGTAGTAGGAGAAGTGTCGCACCTGTACAATGGAGTCTTTCTGTACTTTGCCAAAAATCCGAAAACACCGAGAGGCGTTCAAATCATTTACATCATTCAATGTAAGCAATTCAGTTCCAGCAATTGAATCATCTTATCTGGATTTAACCTGAATTTCAGACGATTACTTCGAGTTGTTTTTATTTCCTCAGTAGGGTCTGAATCGACTGGCCGCTAATACCGTCCAGTGACCTCACTACTCATTTTCCTGAGTCATGCAAAAAGTAAAACACGATTTTCAACCGGCAAACAAAGAAATATCGTCTGGAAATTTCTACATGATACAGAAGTGCTTTACTCTTTTTGAATGTAATTCATATTGAACGTTTAAACTGTCAACTGCATGCAGTACTCTGAACGAAGTCTGTTGTACGTTTAATTCAATACTCAAACTCGATCGCAATCACGCAGATAAAACAAGCTCAATAAAATACACAAACGGAACACTTCAAAAACACAACGATTTGCTTTTAAAAAAAGAAGCTATTTGCTGCTTAACGAAGAAGAAAAAAAAACAAGAAAAAAAAGTTAAACAGAATCATTACACTTGACGGTGAAAATTACAAGACTTAAATCCCAGAAATTTTCGCTTTCGAATTTTTTTAACTCCACGCAAACATGCCAGGCATCCGACCCTGCAATCCCGCTAAAATTTCTCATAACTATACATAATTCTGCGAATGTTTGGACAAGAATCAACCAATCAAACACTACCCGGTTTTCGGGGAGTGACGTCACACTGGACGGGATTAGCGGCCGGTCGATTCAGACGTTGCCAAAAGAGTAAAAAGGGACTCGAAGTAATCGTCTGAAACTCAGGCTAACCTGGATAATGCAATAAAATTCCGCCTAGCTGAGGTCAGCGATCTCATTGCTGCAAAAGGGCCGGGAAGGTACAAAAAGTGTCTGAGCGCTTAGTACCAGACCAGCAAAAAGAAAGAGGAATCTCAACAGGCAGTTATCGTTATGATTTTATCTGCTTTGAGCTCGGCCACTATACTCTAGTTATCTGACGTATGGCCGGGATATAATAAGCTAGCCCCAAAAAACAATACACAAATACCGCAGTCATTTATCAACAGGAAAGCATCATGAGAAAAGTTGGAGACTTGTTCGAATTCTTAAGCACTGATACGGGGGATTAAATCATACAAGTTATTATGTACTCTCCTAGTTACTCAACGCTGTTAGTAGATCTACTGCACAAGGAGGGCCATATACAGATACAACAGCCAAATCCTTAAGTTGGACCCCTCACTGGGGCAAGATACAGTCTGTTCTTGAAAGAGATAAATGGCACTGTTGTCCTAACTGGTTCTAAACCCGGACAACTTCCTGATACAGTGCACTGCTAATAACATTGACATCCACCATTCGTTACTAGGTGGAAAGGACACTTTTCACGCAACACAGGTACCTGGTTGACAAAGAGGCCCAAATAAAACAAAGCATTTAGCAAGCTTGAGGCCCAAAGTGAATTGTGAAATAACTAGGATTCAACATTGCACAAGAAAAACCAAAAGTTGTATATGTATTCCTAAGTACATTACAAAAAAATAATTGCTGTCTTTACACTAGGCTGTTAAGTAAGACTTAAGAGCTGCTGAGTTTTACTTAACCAAAAATTCGTGTGTGAAGGCCTAAGTAAAATCTCAAGTAACTTTACTTTGCATTTCATTAAAGTTGGAAAGTTGAAACGATTCAAGAAAGTTTTAAGCGACTTGAAAAGCATCCTTAAAACCGACTTACTTGCGGTTTCTTGGGATGCTTACCATTTGACAGAAAAATCTGGCTGGGGTGTCGAAAGCATAATGGTAAGCGATTTACCAGTTTACCGTAGAGTTGCCACATCCGTTACGGTTTGAATCCAAAAAGGGGGCGAATGCGTCTGGAACCGAGAAATTGGTAGTTGGTAAGCAACATTGCGTTTGGTTTGTACCAACTGGAATGAACGGACTACCTCAAAACGTACTCCTCAATTTTTGGTTGGAATTTCCGAAAAGTGACCTTACCATTTACCATCCATCCGGAATTTCCGAAATTTTCTGTCAAGTGGTAAGCACCCTTGAGGTTTGAGAAAGGCGAAACGCGTCAATCAATCGTAGTTATGTTGCGTGGGAAAATAGCCTTAAGTTAACCTGAAGTAAAAAAGAATCGGTTGTGTGTGAAGCTTTATTTTACTTGAAGTAATTAAAATTTGCTGCTCTTGAAATATTTCTTAGCTTATTTAGGCTCTAGTGTAAAGACTACCAATGTGATAAATATACAAGTGATAAGGTGATTTTCCTATAAGAAGGCGTGGTCAAGTGTCACGTGATGGCTGTATGTTAATATAAGCAGCGTAAAAACAATCAGAAATTCTTAGAATATAATTTTTATAACACTAACAACGCTTTAAAAGAATTTCTGTCTCTTTTAAATTTGGAATTGTTAAAGGAAAGAAAACCCCTCATTTGGACAATGACGTCATAGTGAAAATCCCCCAAACTCCACCTTAGCACAAGATCTGAGTTTGGCAACAATGATTTTCAAAATCAGCGTACTCAAGCTAGTAAGAATACCTATGTTGCCAAAATCAGACATAAATGCCTGTGGGTGTCACATTTTGGTTTCCTGTGCACCCGACCAGACTATACCCGCGCAAAAAAGTGAAAACTACCGTATTATAATAACTCACAGCAATTTTTGCGGTAAAATCCTTTATAATTACCTGACGGGATACCCGTCGAATGGAGTATATGAGATACGTCGTCTTTACCCGCGGCGTTCTTCACCATCAGTAGGCCATGTCTGATTACAGGGTTATTAATTCTTTCATTTAAGTCCAATTCTTATTTCCTCAGTGGCACTTACCAAGGTAACATGTAGATTTAGCGAGGGCCAAAAAGGAAGCTCTCATTTGATCTTTTAAGTAATGCCTTTGAAGAAAGCTGTAAACCTGAGGCTTCGATACGGACAGTTGTTAGCGGATACCCTATTTTGACAAGTGGATGTCTAATATCAAGTTAATCACAAATCGAATATACCTTAGATTAACGCTTATAACAAGTGAGTGTGACATTTTACATGCGGTAATATGAAAGGGCGGACGTAAGGAGGGAAGATTGTGTCACAATTAAAATTCCTTGAATGCATAGATAACCAAATTTTATTATCCATAGTCCCCGGCTGCTTGTTTTTCGCGCGCACGAGAGCCCCGCCGTTATACCTAATGTTTACCTACAATCCTTGTCACATTACGTTGGGACACCCCGTGCTGTACCCATTTCCTGACAGAAAAAATGTGCTCCTTCCCTCCCAGTGTTGTTGTTTTTTTTGCTCCTGTCATTCCAACTCGCAAAATCCAACATTAAGGAGGTAGAAAATACCACTACTGTCCCAGCTATTGTGACGAGTGTTGTAGGTATGTCAATTCTTGTACCTTGGTAAAACGATCAAGTCAAACAAGTCGACATCATGTGTTCTTATTTACATTGGATTATTACGGGATGAAAAGAAATGCTTTATTATTTTGTTTTCATTTCATTTATTTATTTCTGCCGCTAAAATTCATAACCTCGAGGAATCCATCTCCATTGGTTATTGTGTCTAGTTACATATTTTGCTTTTGTTGTTTACACTTTTAGTTTTTTCGATCAAGTTAGTGTGTGTGAAGTTCCAGGCGGGGTACCCCCCTAAATTTCGGATAGATGTTTGTCTCCGAGGGCCTGAAGTACTGACCCTACTTGAGGATGAGAGAAACGAAAACTGATACCTTATTTAAGGGCGTGTCTCCGTAAAACCGACCAGTGATTTCGGATCAAAAAATTAATTTTCCCTGTATTCTAGGATATTAAAGTCTTTACCTAATTAGTTACAAAAATGCATTTTGTTTGACCGGAAATGCGAAATAATTTTTTACCAATTTTTGAATTTTCGGCCGGCTGGCACCGCGCCATAGCCTTTGAAACTGCAAAACTTGCCTACATTGCCGGCGCTACAGAAAACAAACAACTCGTTCAAGAAGCCCGATTTTCTTTTTAATATACGGATACACCACCCGAATTATTTATTCATTTTAACGGCAAGAATCTTTTTCCTTGCACGTGTTATCAGTCTGCCATCAAAACCAAAAATAGCGCAACTTTGAGGGCAGTTTAAAAAAGTGTGGCACCTGTCTGAACGTTGCTATCTGTATTAATACAAACTAGAAATGATAGTAAAACGTAAAAAGGAATAAAATTTTTGTGCTTTTCACGTTTTCGAATATGAGCACCGTTTGAATTTCCAGAAATTTCGAAGACAAGATAATCAACGAACACTTGCCTTGTTATTCTCCTCTTTTAACTTCGCTGTTTGTAATGTCCTTCTTGGTTTGTAGAGCCGGGATACTATTGTGCATTAAGCAATCGCTTTTACTAAAATATTGGTTTTCTTATCATTTGTCCTCCAAGGGAATTTTTTGTCCTGTTTGTGATAAAAGTAATGGCACTCGTTGCTGGTCGCGAGCGTAACACGGTTGTTTCGTGACATTCAAATTTTTTCCGCTATTTGTTAGAGGTAATTGCCTTTGAATCGCCATACATCGATAAATTTACTTCTTCATTTTAACGTAGATGCATTGAAAAAATTGGCTCAACACATTTTAGAGAAGAAAATTGAGAATCCACTAAAACGCTACCAAGAGAGAATGAGGTGACGCTACAACAGTTCGTTCCAGGCCCCACTGTTTTTCGAAAAATCATTGGACAAGATTAAGACGTCGAGGATTTTTTTAAAAAAGTTTCTACGTGATTATGTACAGGTAATGAAACCCAATAAAACTAATAAAAAAGTGTACAGCTCTTTAAAATGATTCACAAGGGCAAGGGCAAGGGCTAACGTACCTGGGCCGTGGCCACGAAACGTGAACTCTTACCCGAAGAGCTCATGTAGCTTTTGTAGCTTTTCCATCGGGTAGCGGTTAGCATTAAGATTAAGAACCTGGGTCTTAAGGTTCCTTGTTAGCGCATATTTTTATGCCTGCAAAAGAACAAGCAAGTCACTGGAAGGATTTTTGTTGTTTCGATCTGACCATGGAGCGCATGATCTAAATCGTTGATACCCAGCGTTTGGCCCTATTACTTCAGCAATGCATATTTCTTTTTCCATGTCTGTTCCCTCATTCATTCTTTTCCATCTCGTTGCTGTTCTAATTTAAGTAATGACGACCTACTTTCTTAGAGGCCAGGTCTGAAAACAGGTATGGATTTAAGAGGCCAGGTCTGAAAAACAATGTCAAACTGAAATGACCTTTTTTGGTCTGAAAAAGGGTCCGGGCGGCACACCCCCAACAAGAATTCCAGGAGTACCTCCCCGGGATAACATGTACTTCCGCGCTAATGTGGATCACCACAAAAAGGTTTTACTTCATTCTATGCGTATTTACGACAGACATGCCAGTGACTGCAGACTGTGGCTCAATCCAAGTGCGACGGGTATACCACGGGTAGTTTCTGAGCAATGATGTGCATAAGGCTTCAAAATTATTTGTAATACCAATTACCGATTGAATAGAAATTTTTGTAATGCTACAATACATTGTCTCTTCATCTGTTCTTCTGTACATTCGCTCCCTGAGTAATTTCCTCTGGCCAATTGCAATGCTTATTTTCCTCAAATTTTTGTTTTTGCGTCTTGACCGAAGTACTGCAAATAGCTGTATCACGACAATGATGAGCTTAACTTTCGACTCATATCGACTCATAGCATAGAAGTACTTCTTCGGACCAACACAATCGCGACTTGCACTGATTATGACGGGATGATTGACAGATGGCAAAATAAACTCAAAACAGTCTTATTCCCTAGTAGGATTCGAGGTGTCAAAAATACTTTTAGAATAAAAATTGATTTTATTAAGAAAAATTGCCAAATTTCCGCGTTGTTTCCTGGGTCACGTGCATCTTCTCTACTAAAAGCGAAATGTCTATTAATATTAAATTGACTTTCAAGAATACTAGAAATCTGGATGCAGAAAAAATAAATAGTTTGTAAAAACCTTCCGTGCACATTTTACATAAAGCAAAAATCCAGAACTACTTTATAAAATATACTAGCCTGCTTAGAATGGCGGTCTTGTCGTGCGAAGCTCGCGCGAACGAGCATTGCTCCCGCCCCAATCTCCTCGCGGTTTCACAGCCCTCGCCCGCCTTATAAGCTAGTACTGCGCGCCAGACCAAAACTACGCAGGCTAATAAATAACCGGAAAAATCAAACACGTAATGGAACAATTCATTTTAAAGGTTTAAGGAAAACGTTGCAGAGAAATTCGCTCGACCTTCTCTTTATGTAAAATTGGATGTACAGTTTCTTAGACAACTCAGTCGGCACAGGTTATGGGCTCCTGATCAGCATTAAGAATACTATTACATTTACCATGACTTGATGAGTAGTTTTTTTTTTCAACGGAAAGGTAAAAAGCTTAGTCCGTACTAGACTGCAAAACAGTCGGTTTTTTCCTCAAAATCAGTAAAGAAATCGGTAAAGCGTGCCGTAAGAGTCTTATGCGCGCGGACGTGAGCCCACACGCCCTATGGGCGTGTGAGGCGAGAAAAAAAAACCGTATTTTTTAGCGTCTCTCCCCAGTCTCGCTCTCTGTTTTCAGCCTCATTCCAGACCTTTTGTTTGACTGCTCGCGCGTACTTGAATACGCAAAAATACGGACTGTTTTGCAGTCTAAGTCCGTACCTCGAAAGAGACATGACTATCCTCGTAGCAAACCTGAACCCTACACCCACCCTTCTAAACCCCCATTAATGCTCCTTGTTATGGGTATTTACAGCTACTTAAAGCTACACGGAAAGGAGAGAAGTCGAAAAAGGGATTGGAGGTCACATTTGGGGATCGGCCTTTAGACTTCTCCCATAGAAGGCCGCGCAACAACCAACTGTACCAATCCTTTCTCCTCAAAAGCAAGTGAAAACGCAAAGTAGCGCAGTAGAAAGCCTACCGGACCGAGTGGGACTTGTGTTTTCAAAAATTGAGTGTTACATGACCATTTTTTAGCTTTTCCTTGCTCCCAAAAAAAAAAGATGTTGACACGTCCTTAAGGGCGACAGTTTCGAGCCAGTTGCAGCCCAAATAATGATCAATTATGTCTCACACATACGAACAGACCCGCCCTGACGAATATCAGTTCGTATTTTAAGTGGTTCGTTATATCTTTTCTTTCTTTCTGCAACGTACATACTGAATATGTCTAACGTCGAAAATCTCTACGAGTAGATTTTCCCAAGGCCACAGCAGAAAGTCGGTCTGTACACTCCTTCGCTATGGTTAAAAGAACAACAGCAACAACAGCTCGTTATTAAGGACAGTTTGCTTTGTCCCTGGGGAAAGAAAACCTTTACATTTTCTGTAAACTCACCCCGAGAGGGTCCTAAGATCTCTATTTTGCTTTAAAGATACAAAAATAGAAGTTTATTAATATTTAACTCTTTGAAACAAAAAAGAAATTAATTTTTAACGTTTTCGTTAACCGTAACTGAAAAAATTAACCGATAGCCGTAAAAGATTCAAAATTTTAGCCGAAAGCCGTAAAAGCCACCACCCCATTGAGACCCTCTTGTCTGCTTCGTGTCCAGTCCACGAGGACTGGGCATGAAATACAAAGTCACTCATACAACTACGCATACGTATTTCAAATAGATGACTGGGCTAAATTGCTTTCTTAGCGTCTTATCGCGTCACATTTGCAAAGAAATTAGTTTTATTTGCCCAAGAAATTTTACTGCCATATCTTGAGGAGTCGATCCGAAAGAAATATTATTTTTAGCAAAGACCTCGAGGTCGGGTGTCAGAAACCAGTCACGCTCGCAGTTACGACCATTTTGCAAAACGGTTTACAAACCAGATAAAATTGCAACAAACGGAATCAATGGCCAATATAGTTTCAGACGATTAAGAAATAACCTTAAAATGAAAAAGAACTAAGGTAAGATCCATCAAGCCATCAAGTGAAGTTGACTTTCACGAGCAAAGCACAAGGCAAGTGTTCGTTAATTATAAGGTCTTCAAAATTTCTGGAAATTCAAACGGCGGTCATATTCGAAAACGTAAGAAAAAAAACTAAAATTTTATTCCTTTTTACGTTTTACTATCATTTCTAGTTTGTATTAATACAGATAGCAACGTTCAGACGGGTGCCACACTTTTTTAAACTCCCCTCAAAGTTGAGCTATTTTCTTGTTTTGATGGAAGGCTGATGACACGTGCCAGGAAAAAGATTCATACAGTTAAAATGAATAAATAATTCGGAACTGTGATATGGCTAGGACATCTGGAGTGGTGTATCCGTATACATGTTTTAAAAAGAAATTCGGATTCTTCAACGAGTTGTTTGTTTTCTGTAGCGCCGGCAATGTAGGCGATTTTTGTAGTTTCAAAGGCTCTATTGCGTCGGTGCTAACCGGCCGAAAATTCAACAATTCGTAAAAAATTATATTTCGCATTTTCGGTCAAACAAAATGCATTTTTGTAGCTAATTATGTAAAGAATTTAATATCCCAGAATATAAAGAAAACTGATTTTTTGATCCGAAATCACTGGTCGGTTCTTACGGGGACGCGCTCTTCAGAGGCGCACCCCTACAAAATGAGACCCAATTCAAGGAAAAAACACACAAACTAAGAATTTAAAGGCAACACATACCCTGCGTGATCAGAAGGCCTTTTCGTAAATTAATTGTCAGTCATGCACGCCAAGAAAAGACCGTGAGTAAAGAAACGCCGAAAAAGTCTTCATTAAGTCGCTTTCATGATACTCTAAGGTAAAAAGTTCAGCTAACAGACCATTTTTTTTTTTCTCGTGTAGCTGGGCATTTATACCTGTAGACTCTTGAATGTTAACCAATTGATAACGGCGGGAACACAACACTAACAAGGGAAAAATTGATTCAGTATGGAAGAATAAGACCCTCAAATACCATACTTTTTCGTGCGTCACATACCTATCTAGCCAAAATATGGGAGTACCCCTCCTCCCCCTCACAGCCCTCCAAGCAATCAAGTTGAAGTTTAGTAAATTGAATCTAGTTTAATAGGCCTACTACAGCTATAATCATTTCTGCACAAAACAGGTATCAAACTTGTTATGATCCCGGAATCGGTTCAATGAGGCCCTGTTGGGGAGGGGGGGGGGGGGGGGGGTTCTTATCCCTTATCCTTGTAAATCTAAGAGGACATATCCCTTATCCCTAAACGTTGTAAGAACGTTACTACTAAAAGTCAGGAAACACGCAGGGGGAGGTGCTGGGGAAAAACTTGCCCCTTTCCGCGCACTTTTTGTGGGAAAAAAAAAAAAATGTTTGCCACAAATTTTTGTAGTTACATTCATGTTAGAATTAAAGAAGGTATAACTGTAGCTGAAAAGATGCAATAGTCATTGTGATTGTTATGGCATTGCAAAGGCTCGATTAATCCGTTTCCAGAGGCGACTTTTTACGCGTGTAAACAAGCGGCGATTTCACAAAGACTCTTCTCAAGTGCTAACAAAAACACAATAACCATGCAGCCGTTGTCTCGTGGGTTTTGCGAATACAGTAAAATGGGTTTTCTTGGCGGCAAAGATATTCCCACCTTATTATCCAGCTTGCGATCCTATAACCAATAAAAGTAAAGGGGAGAAAAATAAGTGTAGATCATAATTAATGTAGAACCATGATGAACTTTCATTACTCCCTAAAACAATTCAATTATCCCCAAAATTATTTTCTCAATTATCCCTTACTGGTTCCCTTATCCCTAAGGAAAAGGTCTGAAAGGTTAGTCATCACATGTCAATGCAAATAAGAAATGCATTATCATTGGCGTATATCATACATCATCTCTGTATATCTGTCTTTAAAGACTATGTCCATTTTCATAACTAACTGTAAGGAATAGCAATACAATAAACAAAGGGAGGAAAATAAGAAAAAAAAGGAAAGTTGAAAAAAATGTGTGATTCCATTTCACTCATGGTTCTTATTAAATTTGTTTTGTTTTAGTTTATGATAATTCTTTCAAAGTCAAGAATAAAAATAAATAAATAAATAAAATTCAAACTAAGGAAAATACACTACAGAGTAACTACACCTCAGTGTTTACTCAAAAGTTAATACTTACGTTTTGTTGGTTTGTTAGATCCGTCCAGTGGTTGGAATGGCTTCACTCGCAAGGCGTTTATTTTTTCAATCAGCAATAAAGAAGAACTGGATCCCTTTGTAAGTGAGGTGGGGTGGACATACGAGGCAATTCACAGGGCGTCATGGTATGGTCCACGGTTTGGTTTGGACATCTACATTGCTAATAATGCCAACCGTAACAGCCGCTCATACGCAGGCCTTGGCATGTACTACCGTGCTCCTGCTGCAGTGCAGGACCCGGACACAATCCTGGCCGGGACTGAGTACTTCTCACCTGATGAGGTGGAGGTATTTTATCTTGACCCTACTCAATAAATATAAAAAGAACCATTTCATTATTTACGGCCAAAAAACATGCAGCTATATTAACATACTTACTACCTTCAAAAAAATGTACTTCTCAATGTATATTTCTCGACAACGTAGAAAATCTTTCTTTCTTTCTTTTCTTGATCTTTGTTAAACACGAGACAGGAATATAGTTCTTGTTTACCTTTTTAAGTTTTTTTTTTTTTACGTTATTTTATTTTTAGTCGAGGAAAGTAAAACTGATAATGATTTTTGTGATTTGCGTAAATTACTATTTTACTGGAGTAATTAAGCTTTAATTTCATTATAAGTTTAATTGTTTAACCATTTTTAGATTTTAATAAACTAAGGCACATTTTTTCCCAGCCCGAGCCAGCTGTCTAATTTCGACTGAAATTAACGCATTTATGAACCCCAATGATAACGTGAACCTGCACTGTTTAACAAAAAGAAATTAGATCAATTTAATAAAACTTTTACAACTGCTGTGAAGTATTTTAATAGTTACTTTTAAGATTTGTATTTCTTCTAAGTTTCGTTTTTCTATTACTAGGTGAGTCAAGGTTAATTTGGATTTGGTGCGCATAGGCATTTTCCTTTTTTTTATTTTGTGATTTTCAGACTTCTACTTGAAAGTTTGCTTAGCTCGCGGATTTACTTAATGCCATTTTAATTAGGAATATTGTTCTCTTGCCATGGTCGGATGTTAGTTTTTCATATACGTAATCGTGTTTTTCATGTCAGAGCTGTCCTTGGTTCATTCATTAGTCTCTTTGAAGTTCCTGTTTGGGTTTGTTAAAAGCGTTTTAATTATTCATCGGTTTGTAGCTTCTTGTAAATCGCAGCCACGTATGTTCAGTAATACCAAAACATTACCTACACGGCCGCGAGTTTACCTTGTTTTTATTCCTACGGTCAGTTACCCAAACATGTCCAGCTTTGACTATAAAAACCGCTACTACACTTGAACTACTTACTCTCCGCCGAGTAAGGATTGAGTAAAGAAGAGGAGTAAGAAGATTAAGATTAAGATTGTTAGTGAAGACCAATGTAAATCAGACTCCTGGTATCTCATGGCTATAACTAAGCGAGCGAGTTGCTCGAACACACCCCCGACTCGCAAATCCCCATGAAAATCTTTTTGCATTACAACTTAAAAACGCTCCCGTCAAATGCAAAATCTGGTTTTATTCTTTTCACTTTAGCATTCATAGAAGATTGTAGCAGGGGCACCCAACGAGAATATAGTTCAAAACCACTTAAACATAGCATTGTTAAACGTATTTTAGTATTAAAACGGTAGATATAGGCAAATTTTTATCCCCTAAAAATTTTTCATCTGTTCGGATTTCCTAGCTGAGAGGCTAGTGATTCGAAAATTATAGGGATCAAAACTTACCTATTCGAAAATTTCAGCCAGAAAAAAGGCTCCCGAAAATTGGAGGTGACCTTTTTAGGGTAAAAATCCGTTAAAAATGGGCAATTATACCATTTTTTAGATGTTCGAAAATCCTAGGAGAGGCAGACAAGCAAGAAATTTTGGAAAAAAATGCTCCGAAAATTTTAGATCTCAAATCGTCTTCCGAACAGATATTTTCCGAAAATTGTCGTTGGGTGCCCCTGTTGTAGTGAAAGTCAGTCCGGGTGCATGTCTGCCGTGTTTAAGACATTGATATATACATTGACATTCTTTATTTAGACGTGCAGTTAAAAATTAAACGCAAGTTTAAAAAAAAAAAAAGTTTTAATTAAATAATCAGTCAAAGGTCTCGACAGATCGGCCTTAGTATATTCAAGGCCGAGTTTAATAAAGTTTACTTACTTATGAGAAAGTGTCTAAGTGTTTTCTTTTCTTCTCCTTCTTCTTTGTTATCATTAAAAAACGTAAATGCTACAAGCAAGCTTGTTTTTGATTATATATGATCAATCCTCTTTGATAAGCTCGTTTAACGTTCGACTCATGATCACAACGGCAGTCAAACAATTTGTATTATTTTAAACAAAACTGTCTTAAAAGGTCTCGTCAGGGCTATCAATTTAAAAAGCAAAACCCTTTCAATTTTAGTGCGCATAATTTGAATTCCAAATATAATGGTCCCGAGATTTGTTGTTAAAAACTTCATATTTGGCCTTTTAAACTGTCTCCTGTTGTCTTTTTTGCAACGGATGACAAGGATGGACATGGACTGGCCATGGACGCTAAATAGATTTCTATCTTTATACTATTTTATCTTTTAAACGTTTTTGATGGCGTGGACCACAATATTCTCCTGCGCAAGATCTCATACCTGGGTGCTGGTTCGCAAGTTACATGTACCCATCTAACCGATCACAATATCCATGTATTGATCACGCATTTTTACAATGTGGTGATGATATATTAGAGTACAGACCCATGATGGATGAAGTGGAGACTTGCTTTTCTATTTTTTGTTCAACACGGACGCGATTTTGAAATTGTTTGCAGTTCGTTTGAAGCAAGTGAAAGCCTTTTAAAAGTGGCTTACCAGGAGCTGTTTATAGATAAGAAAAAAAAAAACAATAAACCGAGACAAGTTCTTGAACGACTTGAAAATCTAGGACAAATCCTCGAACAGTAAAGCGGTACGAGGCAAGTATGTCGTTGCTTCTTCTCTGCTCATTATGTAAACTATATAGATTCCATGTAACCCTGGGTCTGTTCACTAATATCATAGAAGACGTCAAAATTTGGTTAAAACATCAGTGACACACTCGCATGCCGCTCAGTGCAGCTCAGTGCCGCATTTTTGTTTTGCCACATTTTGAAGTCATCTGGAATTACTGAACAGGCGCACAGCGCACTGCAACATGGAATCTATTCGTTAAATAGTCATTACCCAGGTCAACTGAGCCGTGTAAGCCTGTTCCAGGCGTTCAGTTTCTGTGGACAGCACAAAAAGATGTGAAAAAGAAAAACAGCGTGGGTTGAGCCGAGCAAAGGAAGGTTCCTCCTCTCTCCACCTCTCCCTCCTTATTTTTTTTCCCAGCTGCTCTGACTTTGTGCCGCATTCCAAATTTTAAACGCCTGGAACAGGCTAGAGCTAAATCGGCCGCTTCATCGATTTATAAACACCTATTCGAGGACTCCCAATCTTCAACATTGGCGCAACGCAGTATCGCTCCGTTACATAAATCGCGCCGAAATCACCGTTTTTATGTTTGAACTAGTAGTACGATTTTTGTGCCGGCGTCAAATCTATCCGCTACTTTGTAAACATAGCCTTAAGTTCCCTGTTAGCAACGCCAACAAATGCTTTAATCAATCATGCTATTTTCTATAGCAGGTTGTCAAACTTTTTGTTAGGGTAACTCCTAAAATTCCTGACAAAACATTCTCGCTATAGTATCTGGGTAATACTCTCGAAAAAATTTCCCTTACGGGTGGTGGAGGTGGGGGCTTAATAGAGGTACAACAGTACCTTTAGAAAAACACTGACGAGCTGTTTGGCATTTTTCTTTATTCTTAGAAATACAGTTTCTTTGCGCGACCGTTTTCCAGGTGATCTTCTCTTCATTCACCATACCGCGGCATTTTAGTCATTAATTTGAAATTTTTGTCCTCAGATTCTTGATGTCACCAGTCCCTCTATCGTTATGTTCATGGAACTTTCGGTCAAGTATTTTGACGCACAACCATAAGCCTGGCTAGTGAGCTTGATTATTAGCTGGGTTTAACACACAGTTATAGTACTGCAAGTTGCACTTCCGACAGCAATCGAAGGAGCAGAACGCTACAAATAAGGTCTCTTCTCGATTTCAAGTTGTCCAGCTTTTCTTACAGAAGATGGGGTTGTTTTCAAACCACACAAGCTTTAAAAGACGTTAATCAAATTAACATTAGACAAAAAATTAAGCATGTGCATCCTTCGGCTCAAATAGACTGATATCATTCATGAATAATTGAGAAAATGTCAGACAAAAACGCTAAATAGAAAAAGGGAAGAACGAGGCTTTACCACAAGCAAAGTGAAGCAAATGTAAAGGATGAAAGAGCCATGATTCTTGATAATTTTTTTTAGACTGCGAGCAGTCTCTTATTTTTCTTGTGAGACACAGTACATCGAGAACATGCGTTGGAGGGGGTGGGGGAAGTGGCGAAGCAGCGAGGAACAAGGGCGGAAGCCCATGTTAAGCAAAGAAAAAATAATTTATTCGCATAATTTTACTTTTTCGCTCACTGCGCGTGGCTCCGAGGAAAGAAGGACGACCACTCGTGGCCTAGAATTTTTTGTAACCCTGAACTGACTTTTTCAGATAAAGATTTCTCTACCGTTTCAAAATGGCGAAACGTACTCGGGACTAAGTTGAGATTATTTACTCTTTTGTCTTGCCTTACATTTTGACCTAAGAAATAACTCAACTGCTACTCATATGGCATTTCCTCAATAAACAACTTCGCACATCACCATATACGAAAACAAACGGCGGTAACTTACCTCTAGTTTGGTGCTGTTAACAGCTGGACAATATTTTCTGCAGTTGCACGATAGAACAGTTGTTGAAATGGTTGTTTGTGAAGTATTCTCTGTAGTCTGTGGTTTCGCTGAGATATCAAGCATGGCTTCTGTCTTGTCTTCAGTATTTTCCTCGAGTTTTCTTGGGCTTCGGAGGTCGCTGTTCGTTGATGGGCATTTGCTTGCGATGCTATTCTTACCATGAAGTAGAAACAAATGGAGTAACCATATACACACAGTTAACAAAATAAATATAACCCTTAGGCCCGGGGAGGGGAGTACTTTAGGAATTTCTGGGTGGGGATGTGCCGCTGGGACCCTGGAACCCTTAGCCTACACCAGAGCTAGTTCAGCTGAATTTTGCTACCCTATACTGGACTAAACTCTTCAAATCCCCCGCCCTTTATCCTAGATATGATGCCGATTTGATTTTTTTTTAAACATTTTTTTAGTGGCAATTCCCGGTTTCCTTAGTCTAGGCTAAAATCTTGAACCAATTGATCTGTTTCCTGGAAAATGATACCCTATTCGAGACCCAAACACTCTGTTATATACTCTATCCCAGAGAAAACTGCTTGAAAACCATTACCCTTCACAGCGGCACATACCTATAGCCCATATGTGGCAATACCCCCTCTCCCACCCCCACCTCTTTTCTATTGACACATCGTTAAAACCTTGCAATAGAGAAACTACAGGTTCAGTCAAAACCTTAGCTTTGTAAAAAAAAAAACAAACAAACAAAAAAAAAAAAAACAGGACAGTAGATATAAGGTGGGAGGGAGGATGCGTGTATACAAGGGTGTTGTGTGTATAAAAAAGAACAAAAATGTCAGATATTAAGATTAGCACTGATAATGAGGGACGGGCAAACTGCAGAGCAGAACATGTCTACCTCAAAGAAGTGCAACATTTATTTAGTAGGAAGTAATAATTACTGAAATTCTAATAAGGATAGGATTAAATAAAATATATTAGTTGAAAAATAAAAAGAATAAGTAGTGAGGGACTGGCATGGCAAACTGTCCAACAGCTATGTCAACCTCAAAATAGAGTTAGGATAAGTATAAGACGATGAGGGGTTAGAAGGTAAAAATAATATGAAGGATGATAGGAAGATGAAAGGGGAAAAGAGGGTCCGGCAAACTGCAAAGCAGTCATGTCAACCTCTTGGAAAGTTGAAAATAAAGAGGAGAGAGGAGGAAAAAAGAAAAAAGAAAAAAAATCAGTAATTAAAATGTGTAATAATAAAATGAAATAAAATAAATAATAGAAAGAGTGAAATTAAATTAAATAAATGAAAAATTAGGAGAGACTCCGGGGTAAACAAAGGAAAAAAAAAACAAAACAAAACAAAACAAAACAAAAACAAACAAAAAAACAATTAAAGGAATTACTTCAATAACTTTAATGTGCAATTTTCTCTTTAAAAATAATGATAAGTAAAAAACATGTTTGTTAAAAAATGAAAACGTAAAGTTACTTTTTAGGTGAAAACAAATTATAATAAGCCAGATGGTTGTTAATTGATATAGTAAAAACACTATATGAGCTTCACATAATTATTGATGTATAGTCGTTCTTAAAAACTTATCGAATCACTGAAATAGTTAAGATGAGATTGAAATATATTCGTTCTTAAAAAACTCAAGATATTATTGACTCTGAAAATTTTTCTTTTCAATAAAAGTTGAAAATGTTGGAGATTACTTTAAAATAAAGTTTGAGATATTGGACAAAATACAAGATTAGAATTAAGTAAAGGAAAATGTCACATGTAAGCTCCCATAAAAAAAAGAAAAAAAAAAAGGGGGGGAGGGGAGTGAAAGAAATGTACAGGATAAGAGCTTTCATAATAAAACTATTATAAGAAGTTTAATTTGAAATATTACAAAAATGTAATAGAAAGATAAATTTAATGGTAAGTTGTTAGTCGTTCTTTTGTGTTCGTTGACATTAATAATTATAAGGAATACAACTTGTAATTTTTAAAAATATTTTTTCGAAAGAGAATGTAAAATGATTGGTCGTTAATTGTTAGTAGATCTTTTTTGACCGTTGAGGTATAACCATTCTTCGCAGTGCAGATCAAAGTAAAACCAGACATGAGATTTGCTGTCCATGTTGTTGAGAAGAAAGTCTAGCTGGCGGGCGCGTTTTTCTGCCTTTGTGTCAGTGGTCCAGTATTGTGACGTCATGATCCAGTGTGAAGTGAGGTGGGGTGAACAGCCATTGCCAATTAAAAATAAAAACAGTTTGAATGTGTTCTCGTCGCTGATTGGTTTTTTCCAAAAAATTAACTTAAACTCTTGTGGCCAAACAGAAAGTGGATAAAAAGCGTCGCCGTTGAATGAATTAAAAAGTTGAGGACGTTGTTGGATAATTGATGCACGGGAGAGGTTGCGGAGATGGTTATGGTAAAAGTGGAGTGTAGAGTGGTTGTTATCCATGGTTGAAAGTAGTCTGTTAAGATAACAATAGAGTAGGGGGTGGGGATACAGGGGCGGATCCAGGATTTCTTTTAGGAGGGGGTGCACTCGTCTCTTGCTCTTGACTTCAACACCAATAAACCAATTTTTTTTTTTTTTGCAGAATACCAGTTGTATTAGAAAACTGCAGGTGATCTCGGGGGGGGGGGGTGCGCCCCCCCTGCACCCTCCCCCTAGATCCGCCCCTGGGATAAGAGCATTAGGATGGTAATTCGTAATTAATAACTATTATTTAGCGTCATAAGTTATGACAAAAATTGTCTTATTTTCATTAAAGGAAAAAAGGAAGTAGGAGAGGAACAAATAGAGTGAAGGAGAATGGGAATACCCAGGTATGGCAAGAAAAAGGATGCATCGACACCAAGGCTCCTCTAATGTTGTGAATCTTCAGGGGCAAAGCACAACTGAGCGAGGATGTTTCTGGCCCGGTGCCGAGCCTTTGCCCGACATCCTCTGTGTCGAGTCCTTGAGAAGAAAAAAGGAAGAGAGGAGAGAGATGGCCGGGAGGTAGCCGAGAAGAGAGAGAGAGAAAAGAAAAAGAAGAAGAAGAAGAAGGGAAAAAAAAAACAAAAAAAAAACAAAGAAATAAACTTTGAGTAGAACAATATACTCTCTTTGTATGTAAATAGAGTTGGAAAACGATAAATAAAAAAGAAATGAATTATAACGGTAAAGCGGAAAGCGTCAGATGAGTAGTTTAAAGTAACAAATTAATTAAGCTTAAGTGACAATATCTTACCACGAAAACAAAGGGGTTTCTTCAAAAATGCCGGTAGTGAAAAAAGGTCAGTCCTGGAAATAAGGAGGCCCAAAATTAAAAACAATTATAAGGGATGAGAAGAATTTCCGTAGAGAAATACTTATGTCTGGGAAGAAATGGCTCCTCTAGGGTAAACGTAAGAAAAGAGTGAAAAATGCAGAACAAAATTCTGTCGTAACAAAAAAAAATTTTTTGTCAAAACAAATTAAAATTGACGCCAAAATAGGGAGCTTAAGCAACAACGTTTTTGAGCGACGCACGTCAACCGGAAGTGGCCTTTTTTCATTTTTTGACGGTGGTTTCGCGCAAATTTTCAGTCAAATCGCCTCTATAACAGTAAAGAAGCTAAGGAGTACAAATTTTATATCATCAAGGCATGTTAAGAGGGAAAATACCTCACTTCCGGTTGACGTGCGTCGCTCAAAAACGTCGCTGCTTAAGCTCCCTAATGACGCGAGCCAATGACGTACGAGAAAGGTGTCGCAATGATTGATGGGATAGCAGTCAAACTTTCGAAGGATATGAGCGGCCATGAGGGTTGAAATTGTGTCTATAAGGCGTAGAAATCTGTCTTCTCAAGGCCAGGTGTCGAAATATTTAAGGAGTGGCAGTCATCGTAGTGTGCTGGGATGGATTTGTAGTAAGCAGGTTTTGTTCGGAGTTATATGGCAATCGGTGAGTCGGAACAACAATTTCAGTATGATCGATCGTTCTTCTTGTGGATGAAAACTGGAGCTGAGTTCAGGAGCTGAGTGCGGGTTGAGCTAGCAATCTGGTCGTTGGAGGTAAGGAATCGAAGTTAAGTATTCATAATATGATATATCGTTCTTTTTGCGATGACGATGAGTTTAGTCTGAAAGAGTTGTCTGTGAGTGAGTCGTGTTTTACAAGGATAAAGATGGTAAAATTTCGCTAGACTGCATGTAAGGAGAGGAGTTTCAAAACAAGGCAGACTGTGTAAAAAGGGGGAGACGTGATACGATGCCGCAGTGAAATAGGCAGTGGCTGTTTTTGAGATTAAACCCTCTGGATAAATTTATTGATAAAATCCTAGTATAAGAATGAGAATTATAATGCTAAAAAAGCTTGTATTAGGGAATAGTGAAAATCGATTAAAATATTAGGGTATTTACATAAGAATGGTAGTGTAACTTTTTGGTGAAAGTAAAATATCTAGTAGAATGAATTAAAATTTGATTGCACACAAATGTCAAGTAGAATGAATTAAAACTTGATTACATGCAAGTGTCAAATTTAAAAGTTATCAAGGCTTGAAGCTAGCATAATTCTATATTGAAGTAGTACGAATTTGTTCAAATGTTCATTGATGTTGTATATTGTCTAGGGTATGATAAGTTAAATTTGTAGTGTTAAAACTCTAACTGCATTAAAAGTGGAGAAACTATGTACATGGTGGCAGATGAAGAACCCACTGAAATGAAATAAATAACCAGCAAAGATTTGGCAAAAGGAAAAATTGGCTGCTGGTAGATATATTTTTTTTAAGTGGTAGAATTATTAAATAGGATTAATTTATGGTGTAACATTTTATTAGTAAGAAGGAGTGTGTGGAGTTTAGTAGAGTTGCAGTATGCTTTTGAGAGTTTCGGTATGTGTGGGTTGTGGTATTTGAGTAGAATGTTGTTGACCAGTTTGTCTGTTCGTTTGTCTTTGTTGTATAGAGTCTTGTAGTAAACAGTGGGTCTGGTAACGTTATTGGTCTGTTTGTTTTTGAGGTGTCGCTGGTGAGCAGTGCGTGTGATCCATGGAAATGAATGTTCAGTGATCAGTTGTAAAGGATAGTCTAAGGCAGAAAGTCTAAGTGTGAAAAGGTGGTGAATGAAGTTGTAGTCGTCTAATGTGGCTGAAAGTCTACTGTATCGTATAGTTTCAGTTTTAATGATACCAGCAAAAATATGATGAGGGTGGTTAGATGAAAAATGAGGGTACATGTATTTGTGGTGTGGTTTCTGGTAGATCTGGTAATGCACTCTGTGGGACTTGATGGTGAAGTGGTTGATTGATAAAGTGAGATCTAGGTAATGAGTGGTATGGTGATTTGATGTGAAAGTGAGAGGTATTTGTGGCGGGTAAGAGTTGCAAAGGTTAGAGATGATATTAGGTAAGTTAGCTTAGCCTGTGAACAGGCCTTTAGTCGAGCGGGGTGGGGAGAGGGAAAAGCAAAAAGGCCTGTGGACAGACCTTTGGGGCCGCCGTTCCACGGCACCCGCTGTGCATCAGATCCTGATGCAAGCTCCTATTGGCAAGACCACTGACTGTTGACAGATCTGATTGACATCGGCTTTTCGGTCGGCACGTAGCACGCGATTTGATCACAGAGTGGCAATAACAAAACAGTCCAAAGACTATTACCATGGGGAGGAACTACGCACTCGGTCAAAAGACTCAAACTGTCTTTTAAAAACCCTAAGCTGGAGTTTATAGTTACCGAAGCACAATGCAATTCTCCATAGTTGATGTAGCCGGTTTAAGCTGCATTTCAATCTTATAAATAACCATCTTTTTAAACACTGACGAGCTGGGCCCAGCGTCAGAATACAGCATTGCAGAAAAACATTACATTCACGGACTAAAGAAAATCGCTTAGTAATTCAGATCGAGAAGGCACTTTGGAGAAAAGTAAGACCCTCATTCAGCCGCAATAAAAAGCTTTACGCTTCAAAAGAGGTCAAAGAAAATGCTCTTGAATCAGAGGGCAAATCCTGTCGACCAGAAAAAAAAAAACCACAGTAAATCGATATGTATGCCATGACCTCTCAGTGTGAAACAAGCGGCTAAAATCACGTTTGCCCAGTGAAAATGTAGAACCTTCCAGATAATAATCTACCCGCAGAGGGAAAAACTTATGGGAACAAGCAGCATTTTGGCATAAAGTAAAAAGTCGTGTCGGCCTACCATGTAATTCCTGTCGGCGATCAAGCGCTGCTGATCTCTTTGTACTTGTCTTGAAGCTTCACGTTCTGGAGAAGTCATGATAGTATCCGTACCTTCCGCATTCCAAGTTCGCTCACTGCAGCGGCTTGTTAAATTACAAACCGAACTAGCAAGACGAACGGCTTATTAATCCTCTTGCCGGAGATCAACGACTTTTTGCAAAATCAACAATCAACAATAAATGCTCCATTTCACTTTGTTTTCAGACGGAGCAAAACACCACTCATTTCCTGTTAATTTTCCCAGGAGTTACTCATGCGCAAAATTGATTGACCGATAACGATCTTACTGACAGATGATCGGCCGGATAATTACAAGAGGGCGGAATAGCAGCCTCAAATGTTTGTCTACAGGCTCTCTCCCCCCTTTCCCTTCCCTTTCCTCGCTATTTTTCCCCAAACAGAGAGCCTGTTCACAGGCTAAAGTTAGCTTTGCTGGTTAGCATAAATCCATCATCTATATAACGGCAGAAAATAAAAATGCTATTAGTAGGGCAGTTAGTATTGTTAAAAAATGAAAATTCGCTTAGTAGGAGCACGAGGTCTGCAATTTGCCGGCTATGGTAGCTGCCCATAGCAACCCCTTTAATTTGCTGGTAGGTGGTATTACCAGCCCTAAAAAAGTTACGTTGGTTAATAAAATTATTGAGGTTAAGTAAAATAATCCCTATAAAAATTAGGCAAATTAAGCAGTTTACAGCTCTTAATGATGGCTTGAGTGGTGCCATGGTATGAAATGCTTGTGTAAAGTGATGTGAAGTCAAAAGTTGTGACACATAATTCGTACATGTTGGTAATACGTAGTTTGTCTAATAAAAGCAGTAAGTCATATGAGTTGTAAATCAGTGGGTATGGTATGTTTTGTTCTTCAAAAAGGTTTTTCAGTTGCAAAATAATACTGTCTAGTTCAGTTCCCAGTAGACGTGAGGGGTTGGATGTTATCCAGCTGTACGCAGTTATAATAGGTCTTCCAGTTAGTTTGTTCAGGTTGTCGTATGATGCAGGTTTGTCGAGTTTGTGTACTTTAGGTAGTAGTTTCATGTAGGGTAGTTGTAGTTTGTCTTGTGGGGTGGGGTCCAACAGTCGCGAGTTGTCCTGGTTAGTGATAACAGTGGAGAATCGTTTTTTGAGTTGGCCAAGTAGTGTGTGGGAGTTAGTGATGGTTTGTTTACAGTTAAAGTTGTCGATACGTTTGTAGGTAGACAGGTCGGAGAAATGTCGTTCGTACTCGGTGGAGAACCATGAGGTAGGCACAAAAGCCCAACCCATGTTTTTGTCAGAAACTGTCAGTATTACGTCATTGTCGTTCTGTACATTTGTAATGTAAGATGTGGTGTGTGGGAGGGTGTTACATAATTTAGGATAAATAATAGAACGCAATTTAGCAGGTTGTAAAAATTCTTTAGTGAAAGAAACAGTATTGTGAACATAGTCAATGAGGTGAAGGTTGAAGTGAGGCCGTGATTGTTCTTGTTGTAGTAAAGGAAGCAATAGAGAAACTACAGGTTCAGTCAAAACCTTTGCAAAATTTGGAAATGCCAAAAGATGTTTATGTATTCAGACCCGAATCGGTGAAGAAAGCTACCCGCAATATATAATGGCATTAACACAACCAACTCGCAACCATTAGACACCTTTTTCGGGCCTGGTAAATAGGGGCCGTTCTGATCATTTTGGGTGTTCATTTTCGCTGTTTAGTGCTATTTGCTTGAAAAAGAATAAGACTAAGGCAATTTGCAGTGGGATAAAAAAAAAAAAAAACTGACAATTTCAGTGCAAACGATTCCAAAGTTGTATTGTGGGTGGGGACTTGTGAAAGCTAATATGCGGCAACCATTGCACGGAACAGTATCTTACGTTGAGGCCTGACATAGTATTACGGTATGTATTTTTGTTTCTTAATTGACGTGGGAAGCAACTTGCACCATGTTGTATTGTCGACGTTTGTTCATCATAACAAATAGCCGCACAGAAAACTGCAAAGACGTGACAAATCGATCCATGGCTACAAAAGGGCAGCGAAGGGAAATTAGTGACCACTATAAGTTAACTCAACTTGGTGGAATTCTGATCCACTCAAAGTCTTCTAACATAATCATGCGAGTCGAGGGATTTAAATAATGTTATGGCCGCAAACTAGCTGCCTCCATGACAGCAAGGAGGAGAACATTCAAAAAACAATTTGTGGCTATGTGTAGCTATGTGTAGCTATGGGTGGCTGTGTGGATGTGTGGGGCTCGGTGTGTAGCTATGGGTGGTTATGTGTTATTATATGGGGCTAAGTGTCGCTAAGTGTGGCTATGTGTAGCCATGTGTAGCCATGTGTAGCTATGGGTGCATGCTATGTGGATACGTGTGACTCTGTGTAGCTATGTGTTGTTATATGTGGCTATGTGTGGCAAAGTGTGGCTAAGTGCAGGTCAGGGGGCCCCTGGTGTTGGTACACGGTGTAGCCGTGTGTAGCCATGTGTAACCACATGTGAAGCGGTACCTCTCATTACGGCTCTGTCGCTAGGAGCCATTCCATTCCATGGCTAGTGCGATCTCCGGCAAATCATTATTAAAAGCTCGCAAAATAAGATATATGGCAAGCCGTAATGAGTATTCTAAGAATAGATTGGGCGAAATATCAACAGCTGCTTATAAAACATCCTTGGAAAACACAAAATACAGGAACAGGTATTGTAATTATTTAATTGATTTGAAGACAAATTCACCTCACTCAAATGTCTGCTGAAATGTGTGCAAAATCAATAATTGAATAATGAATAATGAAATAAGCTTAAATTCTTTTACCGATCGCGTTGTAGGGGTTTAGAATTATAATTGTTTGAAACAAAAATAAGCTTCGGATTTGCCTGTATTAAGCTTGCAATGTCCTCTAAATTGTCAGGGTATGAGGATGTTTGGAGACACTTGGGACGGTTTGTGTATTTTTAGATTTCGATCGCCTCAATATTTAGCCAAATGTAAAAGCCTAATTTAGCCTAATGCAAAAAGATTTTCCTTAATGGAATTTATATGCATGTGATCAAAATTTAAATACATTTATTTTTCATCATATTTTTTTTTAATACATAAACCTCCCTTTTTATTTTTTTTATTTCTTTTGTTTTTTATTTTACATATTCAATGATAAGCATTATTTTTTTGAAGATGTAGACAAAACGTGGACCCCCATCCTTTTGGATGCGAGCCAAATCACGAGCAGTCCTCACATTAACAGCACACAAAGTTTCGCGGATACTGGCGATGTAGAAGTTGGCCAGCCTTAGTACAACCATAGAAAATTAATTAATTAATTAATGTGTTTCTGGGTCACCCTTGAGCTTCATAGTAAAAAAGTGCTAGACAGTTATAATACGGGACTTTTTATTTGTTTGCTTCTTTTTTTTAATTTACTTTTTATGATTTCTTTTTTTTTTTTTTTTTAAATGAGGGGTCCAGGAAGGCGTGGAGGTGGGGATTAAGTTTCAGGTTTTGTCTACACCCTAAATGTATTTGTAGATAGGAATTTTTCTTTTGTGTCCCCAATTAGCTTCTTAGCTAACTGTTCTGACAATTAAAGTACATGTATTATTAAAGTCATACATGCCAACTCTCCCGGATTATCTAGGAGTCTCCAGGATACGGCACTGATCTCCCGCTCTCCTGTGCGTGTCATCATATCTCCTGGATAAAATCATCTTTTAAGCTTTCTGTGCCTTAGTTTGAGATTTAGCCCATTTTTCCCTCAAAACTTGAATTTTTTTCTTCTTAGGACGGTTTCTGGGGCATTTTTGCACGTATTTAGTCACTCACAAAGATTATTTCTAGTTTGCGAATAATTTTTGATAGTATGTACTTCATGTAAGACTTCATATATGATGTCCTAAGTCATTCCCATTGGGGCTGGGTCAATTTGTCGGGGGTGGGGGGTATAAAAAGGGAGTCTCCAGATTTTAGATCTCAGGGGTTGGCATCCCTGCTAAAAGTACAGTAAAATGCCGTGAAGAAGAACCTAGGATTTAAGAACCTGCTGGCAGAAATTTGTCATTTAATACTCCAAAATATATTATAAGAACCAGTTTAGCAAAGAAAAATCAACCGGTTCTTATATGTGGGGTTAGACTACATTATGATAAACATTTTGACCAAAAGTCTGGTTTTAATAAGGAAATTTATATTTTAGTACTGAAAATATAATGTAAAATGTAACAACAACCTAGTTTTGTTAGATTTTTGGTAAGTAAATGCCTATTATGAAGGACAAATACCATATATAGCAATATTTCTTGTAATCTCAACAACAGTATCCTTCTTCATAAAAAATTTAAAGAACCTAATTAAGAACCTATTGAGCCTAAACTTCCAATAAGTACTCCAAACTATAAGAATCTATTTTGCCAAACTTCAAAAAAATATAGCTTCTTATTTGTGGCATTTCACTGTATGTATGTATGTATTTTTGTATGTATGTAAAATACACTCACCTTTAATTTTGTCTGATGTCATGGACTATTAATTTTAAACTGTTACAACTCAGTTCATGATTGAAAAGACTGAAAGAATGGCACATGTAGGAAGCGATCTCAGGCTGTTTAGTCCAAGTTGACTTTCAATTGTTCTCAGGGCATTTTTCACTTGTCAGATCTAGCCGGCTGGACCATTGTCGCACCAGTCAGTGGAAAATTAAAATGAAATACGCTTTGTTCAGGAGTTTTTTTGTTGTTGTCGTTGTTTTTTTTTTAGAAAACTATCTCCTCCATGCACACTAGTTAGGATTTGCGGATCTGGCTGGATAGTTTGGATTTATAAATGTGAAATTCTCATTATTAACCCATTCGCTCCTGGAGATTTTTGCGAAAAAAACGTTTTGAAGCTAGTCGAGTGGTTTTCTGGTCACTGTCGTGCTATAAAGAGCTAAAAGTTACCACAAACCGGTTTACAGGTCATACACTTGGCGGCCTTCTGATCCAGATGCAAAATATCAGCTTGCGAAGTTCGGGCATCATGAAAGCAAAATTTCGAGGTAGTTTTTGGGTTTAAAAGTGACACAGCAGTCTTGACTTTTACTTTTCGCTTTCTCTCCTCCCTTCTTTTTCGCTTTTCTTGCCTCATTTTTTTTTTTCTCTTGCTGGGCATTTAGTAGGCTTCATTTTGGTGGGAAGAGTTTTTTAGGAAAGCTTTTTAGGATCTTAGGATTAGGTGAAAGGAAAGGTAGGTGGGTAATGGAACAAGATTTTCATGGAGATTTTCAGGTCCTTGTCACGTGGTTTTTGCTTCTTTCTCCGGTGTCCTTGACTGAATTGTGCTCATTCTGGTATGGTTTGAAAGATCTCTTCACTCTGCACAAGTTAGCGAAGAAAGTTGTCCTTGACCGTTAAAACTGATAGCGTCACAAAGGGTAGAAAGGACCTGGATCCGCACGGGCGATTACGGGCGGTTCAGGGGTGAATGGGTTAATGTCAGGAATCATCTGGATGGTCAGTTGTGACAATTGTAAAGCGCATTAAGTCAGGTGTAACCCAAATATTCCTTCCCAATCAAAAGACTTGATCACCACAAGGCAAACAATATCAATTTATTGAATCCTTACCGTATGCCCTGTTTTATGAAAACAGATGATTATAAAAAGCGGTTCAGAGAGAAAATATTGCACATTATATCTGTGAAATTCACCTGGGCTTTTTGCAAGACACCTAATACAATATGCATTTCTTGTTTCTGTCATCCAGGATTACACTTTAAATGGTATTAAGTTAAAGGTGTGGCTATGCAGGACTAAAGCGGAGTGCAATTCAGTGAGTACATAATTATAAATATCATGTGAGTGAGTTTGGACTACTAATTAGAGATTATGAGCCTGATTACCCCTGAATTGTGCTCTACCAATTTTAAGCTAGCAAAGGCAACTGGGAGCTGGTTATGTAGTTAATTATCAATTATTGAATGAGGCTGAGTAATCATCACCCTCCTCGACCTCCACAATTCTTCAGATGATATGAAAGCTGAAATCAATGGTGGTTTTTATTATTCATTCAATTTAATTCCTAGTTTAAAAACAAGCTAAAACATGCTTACCTCCTATCAATGTTAAGTTCGTGCATTTTTGATTTTGAACGTTAATTGGCAAGTTTAGGAGATAAAAGATTGTTCAGCTACACAAATAATTCTCCAAATAGCAGATGTTGTCCTTCAAGTTGTCTTCTTGCTGTTTTTGCTATGTTTTTAGTCAATAGTTCGTCTATTTCTTGCTGGTGAAACGATGTTCCTCCATTTTTGTTCTCACTACCAAAACAAGTTTACTCAACCTCGTCCTCAGGTCTTCTCAGTTTAAATAATGGTTTAATAATCTGCAACTTTCCTGCACTTGTGATGTCATCATTTCAATAATGGCAAAATTCTTCCAAATTTGGTCGAACAGTAGCTTGTTATGATGAATTAATGTACCTGTGATTTTAGCCAATCAGAAACAGAGAAATGTTTTGAATGAATGTAATAATTCATGTTATAACCTGGTCAAGGATGAAGATGAAACCATGAAAAATGAAACTCAGCAATTTGTACTGCAGGAATATAAAGAATTGCATGGAAAGATGTTTTTGCTTTCTATTGATCAATCAGAATGCTATGAAATACATAAAGTGTAAACCCCTTCCCTGCTTGCTCGGGTACAGTCAAATCTGTTAATACGAACACTGAGGGGGCCAGTATTTATTAACAGGGTGCCCATATTATAAATGTAAGATGTGGTGTGTGGGAGGGTGTTACATAATTTAGGATAAATAATAGAACGCAATTTAGCAGGTTGTAAAAATTCTTTAGTGAAAGAAACAGTATTGTGAAGATAGTCGATGAGGTGAAGGTTTAAGTGAGGCCGTGATTGTTCTTGTTGTAGTAAAGGAAGCAATAGAGAAACTACAGGTTCAGTCAAAACCTTTGCAAAATTTGGAAATGCCAAAAGATGTTTATGTATTCAGACCTGGAATCGAAGTGAAGAAAGCTACCTTAATATATAATGGCATTAACACAACCAACTCGCAACCATTAGACACCTTTTTCGGGCCTGGTAAATAGGGCCTTTCTGATCATTTTGGGTGTTCATTTTCGCTGTTTAGTGCTATTTGCTTGAAAAGAAGAATACTAATAAGGCAATTTGCAGTGGGATAAAATTTAAAAAAAAAACTGACAATTTCAGTGCAAACGATTCCAAAAAGTTGTATTGTGGGTGGGGACTTGTGAAAGCTAATATGCGGCAACCATTGCACGGAACAGTATCTTACGTTGAAGCCTGTCATAGTATTACGGTATGTATTTTTTGTTTCTTAATTGAAGTGGGAAGCAACTTGCACCATGTTGTATTATCGGCGTTTGTTTATCATAACAAATAGCCGCAAGAGAAAACTGCAAAAAGACGTGGCCGAATCGATCCATGGCTACAAAAGGGCAGCGGGGGGAAATTAGCACGACCACTATAAGTTAACTCAACGGTGGAATTCTGATCCTCAAAGTCTTAAATATAATCATGCGAGTCGAGGATTTAAATAATGTTATGGCGCAAACTAGCTGCCTCCATGACAGCAAGGAGGAGAACATTCAAAAAAAACAATTTGTGGCTATGTGTAGCTATGTGTAGCTATGCCCGTGGCTGTGTGGATGTGTGGGGCTCGGTGTAGTATGGGTGGTTATGTGTTATTATATGTGGCTAAGTGTAAGCTAAGTGTGGCTATGTGTAGCCATGTGTAGCCATGTAGCTATGGGTGCATGCTATGTGGATACGTGTGACTGTGTGTAGCTATGTGTTGTTATATGTGGCTATGTGTGGCAAAGTGTGGCTAAGTGCAGGTCAGGGGGCCCCTGGTGTTGGTACATGTAGGCCGTGTGTAGCCATGTGTAACCACATGTGAACCGTCAGCGGTACCTCTCATTACGGCTCTGTCGCTGGAGCCATTCCATTCCATGGCTAGTGCGATCTCCGGCAGATCATTATTAAAAGCTCGCAAAATAAGATATATGGCAAGTCGTAATGAGTATTCTAAGAATAGATTGGGCGAAATATCAACAGCTGCTTATAAAACATCCTTGGAAAACACAAAATACAGGAACAGGTATTGTAATTATTTAATTGATTTGAAGACAAATTCACCTCACTCAAATGTCTGCTGAAATGTGTGCAAAATCAATAATTGCCCTGAAATAAGCTTAAATTCTTTTACCGATCGCGTTGTAAGGGGTTTAGAATTATAATTGTTGGTAAACAAAAAATAAACTTCGCATTTGCCTGTATTAAGCACAATGTCCTCTAAATTGTCAGGGTATGAGGATGTTTGGAGACACTTGGGACGGTTTGTGTATTTTTAGATTTCGATACGCCTCAATATTTAGCCAAATGTAAAAAGCCTAATTTAGCCCTAATGCAAACAGATTTTCCTTAATGGAATTTATATGCATGTGATCAAATTTTAAATACATTTATTTTACATCATTTTTTATTTTAATACATAACCATCCATTTATATTTTTTGTATTGCTTTTGTATTTCATTGTACATATTCAATGATAAGCATTATTTTTGAAGATGTAGACAAAGCAATGGACCCCCCATCCTTTTGGATGCGAGGCAAGTCACAAACAGTCCCTCATTAACAGCACACAAAGTTTCGCGGATACTGGTGATGTAGAAGTTGGCCAGCCTTAGTACAACCATAGAAAATTAATTAATTAATTAATGTGTTTCTGGGTCACCCTTCCAGCTTCATAGTAAAAGTGCTAGACAGTTATAATACGGGACTTTTTATTTGTTTGCTTGCTTTTTTAATTTACTTTTTATGATTTCTTTTTTTTTTTTTTTAAATGAGGGGTCCAGGAAGGGCGTGGAGGTGGGGATTAAGTTTCAGGTTTTGTCTACACCTAAAATGTATTTGTAGATAGGAATTTTTCTTTTGTCCTAATTAGCTTCTTAGCTAACTGTTCTGACAATTTAATAAAGTACATGTATTATTAAAGTCATACATGCCAACTCTCCCGGATTATCTAGGAGTCTCAGGATACGGCACTGATCTCCCGCTCTCCTGTGCGTGTCACCATATCTCCTGATAAAATCATCTTTTAAGCTTTCTGTGCCTTAGTTTGAGATTTAGCCATTTTTCCTCAAAACTTTGATTTTTTCTTCTTCGCAGGACGGTTTCTGGGGCATTTTTAAATATTTAGTCACACAAAGATTATTTCTAGTTGCGAATTTTGATATGTACTTCATGTAAGACTTCATATATGATGCCCCAAGTCATTCCATTAGGGGCTGGGTCAATTTGTCGGGGGTGGGGGGGGTATAAAAAGGAGTCTCCAGATTTTAGATCTCCAGGGGTTGGCATCCCTGCTAAAAGTACAGTAAAATGCATTGCGAAGAAGAACCTAGGATTTAAGAACCTGCTGGCAGAAATTTGTCATTTAATACTCAAAATATATTATAAGAACCAGTTTAGCAAAGAAAATCAACCGGTTCTTATATGTGGGGTTAGACCACATTATGATAAACATTTTGACCAAAAGTCTGTTTTTAATAGGGGAAAATTTATATTTTAGTACTGAAATATAATGTAAATCTGCAACAACCTAGTTTTGTTAGATTTTTGGTAAGTAAATGCCTATTATGAAGGACAAATACCATATATAGCAATATTTTTGTAATCTCAACAACAGTATCCTTCTTCATAAAAATTTAAAAGAACCCTAATTAAGAACCTATTGAGCCTAAACTTCCAATAAGCATCTAAACTATAAAATCTATTTTGCAAACTTCAAAAATATAGCTTCTTATTTGTGGCATTTCACTGTATGTATGTATGTATTTTGTATGTATGTAAAATACACTCACCCTTTAATTTGTCTGATGTCATGGACTATTAATTTTAAACTATTTACAACTCAGTTCATGATTGAAAAGACTGAAAGAATGGCATGCTTAAGGCGATCTCAGCTGTTTAGTCAGTTGACTTTCAATTGTTCTCAGGGCATTTTCACTTGTCAGATCTAGCCGGCTGGACCATTGTCGCACCAGTCAGTGGAAAATTAAAATGAAATACGCTTTGTTCAGGGTTTTTTGTTGTTGTCGTTGTTTTTTTAGAAAACTATCTCCCTCCATGCACACTAGTTGGGATTTATGGATCTGGCTGGATAGTTTGGATTTATAAATGTGAAATTCTCATTATTAACCCATTTGCTCCTGGAGATTTTTGCTTAAAAACGCGTTTTGAAGCTAATTAGTCGAAAGGGTTTTCTGGTCACTGTCGTACTATAAAGAGCTAAAATTAACACAAACGGTTTACAGGTCGTACACTTGGCGGCCTTCTGATCAGATGCAAAATATCAGCTTACGCGAAGTTCGGGTATACATGAAAGCAAAATTTCGAGATAGTTTTTGGGTTTAAAGTGACACAGCAGTCTTGACTTTTTACTTTTCTCTCTCTCCTCCCTTCTTTTTCGCTTTTCTTGCCTCATTTTTTTTCTCTTGCTGGGCATTTAGTAGGCTTCATTTTGTGGGAAGAGTTTTTAGGAAAGCTTTTTAGGGATCTTAAGATTGGGTGAAAGGAAAGGTAGGTGGGTAATGGAACAAGATTTTCATGGGATTTTCAGGTCTTTATCACGTGGTTTTTTTGCTTCTTTCTCCGGTGTCCTTGACTGAATTGTGTGCTCATTCTGGTATGGTTTGAAAGATCTCTTCCACCTGCGTACGTTAGCGAAGAAAAGTTGTCCTTGACAAATTAAAACCGATGACGTCACAAAGGGCAGAAAGGACCTGGATCCGCATTGGCGTTACGGGCGGTTCAGGGTGAATGGGTTAATGTCAGGAATCATCTGGATGGTCAGTTGTGACAATTGTAAAGCGCATTCGTCAGGTGTAACCCAAATATTCCTTCCAATCAAAAGACTTGATCACCACAAGGCAAACAATATCAATTTATTGAATCCTTACCGTATGCCCTGTTTTTATGAAAACAGATGATTATAAAAGCGGTTCAGAGAGAAAATATTGCACATTATATCGAAATTCACCTGGGCTTTTTGCAAGACACCTATTAAATACAATATGCATTTCTTGTTTCTGTCATCCAGGATTACACTTTAATGGTATTAAGTTAAAGGTGTGGCTATACGGGACTAAAAGCGGGAGTGCAATTCAGTGATTACAATTATAAATATCATGTGAGTGAGTTTGGACTACTAATTAGAGATTATGAGCCTGATTACCCTGAATTGTGCTCTACCAATTTTAAGCTAGCAAGGCAACTGGGAGCTGGTTATGTAGTTAATTATCAATTATTGAATGAGGCTTTGAGTAATCATCACCCTCCTCGACTCACAATTCTTCAGATGATATGAAAGCTGAAATCAATGGTTCTTTTTATTATTCATTCAATTTAATTCCTAGTTTAAAAACAAGCTAAAACATGCTTACCTCCTATCAATGTTAAGTTCGTGCATTTTTGATTTTGAACGTTAATTGGCAAGATTTAGGAGATAAAAAGATTGTTCAACTACACAAATAATTCTCCAAATAGCAGAGATGTTGTCCTTCAAAGTTGTCTTCTTTGCTGTTTTTGCTATGTTTTAGTCAATAGTTTGTCTATTTCTTGCTGGTGAAACGATGTTCCTCCATTTTTTTGTTCTCACTACCAAAACAAGTTTACTCAACCTCGTCCTCAGGTCTTCTCAGTTTAAATAATGGTTTAATAATCTGCAACTTTCTGCACTTTCGTGATGTCATCATTTCAATAATGAAAAATTTTTCCAAATTTGGTCGAATAGTACTTGTTATGATGAATTAATGTACCTGTGATTTTAGTAATCAGAAACAGAGAAATGTTTTGAATGAATGTAATAATTCATGTTATAACCTGGTCAAGGATGAAGATGAAACCATGAAAAAATGAAACTCAACAATTTGTACTGCAGGAATATAAAAGAATTGCATGGAAAGATATTTTTAAGCTTTCTATTGATCAGAATGCTATAGGAAATACATAAAGTTAAACCCTTCCCTGCTTGCTTTCGGGTACAGTCAAATCTGTTAATACAAACACTGAGGGGGCCCAGTATTTATTAACAGGGTGCCCATATTAAGTAGGTTGGAAGAGATAATGTATTAGAGTGAGACTTTCTGTCCCCGAGGACAAAACAAACTGTCTGTTTTAATGAGCTGTCTTCATTAGTAGGTGTACAAAAAAATGGGGTTTGACTGAATGTATATAAAGGGGGATTACTCTTGGCGAAAAATTTTCTTCATGCAAATTCACAGTTGCACTATAATTATACCTAGATCTCTAGCTATATACAGTGCAGTTCGAAACAACCATCCAAAAATGTGCATGCGGCAAAATCGTGAAACAATTTGGGCATACATCTGTGTCTGAGTGTACATGCATCTCCGACTGCCTGATTAGTATGTAAGAGGTCACTTATTGTATACTTATTGTTCTTATTTTGTTGTTAGTTTTAGTGGACTTTAATTGTAAGTCAGTAGATTTTAATCAATGAATTGAGATTTGGGGAACTTAAAGGAACTAACATACAAGTAAACCTGCATTTATCTTCCCTGGTGCAGCATGACTCAAACATTTGAACAAGCATCTGCATCGGGCACAAATGAATTTTTCAGCTAAATGTTTACATCTGTTATAAGTTCGAGCATCTTTTTCTTTAAAACTGAAGAAGAATGTATATTTTGGAAATAAACCATGCAATTTCTCCACCTGGTCCAATCACAAAAATGCAGATGACATAAATTATTTATAAAAGCCACAGGCAGCCCAGACGTAGCATGTGTCACTGAATGAATATATTAATATTCACATGGACAAATTAATGCGATGAGTCGTGAAACTCCATGAACTTAAAAAATAGTCAAAGTCAAAATATAACAAAAGAAAGAAAAGATACCTTCAACTGAACGTATCCTTGTCTTTCCTGGCGGGTTTAGGTGGCATTTTTTGTTGAAGTTTGCAATGTGGTGGTAAAGAAAAT